>JANBTT010000003.1:354792-372135 GCA_027578915.1 Coemansia sp. RSA 1200
CCAAGATTCAGGACAAGGAGGGCATTCCTCCGGACCAGCAGCGCCTCATCTTTGCCGGCAAGCAGCTTGAGGATGGCCGCAGCCTCTCGGACTACAACATCCAGAAGGAGTCTACTCTCCACCTGGTGCTTCGTCTGCGCGGTGGTATGCAGATTTTCGTGAAGACACTCACCGGCAAGACTATCACCCTCGAGGTGGAGTCGACCGACACCATTGATAACGTAAAGGCCAAGATTCAGGACAAGGAGGGCATTCCTCCGGACCAGCAGCGCCTCATCTTTGCCGGCAAGCAGCTTGAGGATGGCCGCAGCCTCTCGGACTACAACATCCAGAAGGAGTCTACTCTCCACCTGGTGCTCCGCCTTCGTGGTGGCATGTAAAGGGGGCAGTTGTTTCCTGACACTCCTTTCATGGTTCATGGTCTCATTTACTTGTTTGAAAGTTAAAACATGGCGTCTTCTAGTTCTGTGCTTTATTCTTTATAACAAAACAGTTTGCTCTTTTTTTTGTTCCGCCTTCTGTTCTCATCTCTTATTTTGAGCCTGAGGCTGATTAAATACAGTCGAACTTCTCTGAAAGCAACGTCTCTGAGTGCATATTTCTATAACAACTCAGAATTCTTCTGTCCCAATGTTGAACACACACAAAAGTCTGTTTCAATGGAGTTTCAAGTGGAATATAAAAAGTATGTTATTTACTATAAGGAAACCTATGGAAACTACTATTCAGGACAAGTTGTTGCTTTTATACTAAAGCGCTCATTGTCAGGAATAGCTTATAGCACCCTAACTATCATTATTGAGGAATGATAAGTGTCAGACACCGATCTTAAGTCATTGCCCATTGTTCCGAATCACATAACATTTGGAGGGCTGATAAGTGTCAAACGCCGATCTCCGGTCCTCACTCATTGCTCTCAGCAACATATATTTATCTTGTATCAGCATTTAATGTTTGTAAACCTGGATGAAGATTCCATAGAATTATGCCTATTTACAACCTATGCGATTTTCCTATAAAAACAGCATACTGTCTTTAGTTTTAGTCCTAGGGTTTCTTTAGTACTAATAACAACATTTCTTAACAATAAAATCACATTAAAAATAATACTTGAATAGCAGATATCGACATACTTCACACTTTTTTATTTTTATTTATTATTATTTTTATTCTGAATCATGGCTAGTGACGTTGACATACAGGTGTTAAGTAGTACCTTTGAATTATATTGTAGGGTTGAGATTTTTTTTGGAGCACATATTGAAACACATTGCTTACGATTCCAGTCATGCTTCTCGCTAAAAAAAGCGCAAATGAATATGAAGCATGGCTGATGACTATTGCGATTCACATGGTTGAATTGTTATTTCGCAGTCTTTAACGATTCTGCGACAGAATACATCCCCCCTATATGGGATAAGGACGACGTTAAGCTTCCAAAAGGTAAGTACTTGCTGTATAATGTTTATTGTGCTATTGATATTGCGATTGTTATTTTTGAATGTATATACTAAGTTTATTTTTGCTGTTTTTCTGTTCCTGTGTATGTAAACGATAATCGCGTTCTGCCTTCTGCGGTCTTTTGCTATGACAAATCTGTCATTATTCCACAATGGCATTTTTCTATGAATGCACAAGAAACACGCATGCACAACGTTATACCTGTAGAGAAGTTTGACTGTAACAAACTTACTTGCTTTCATACTAACACATGATTTTCTGGGAAAAACTGTGTAATCCAGCGTGTGAAATGGAATTGCAACATATGTCGTTGGTTCCATAGCACAAATGAAACCGCATTGAACTTGGTACAGTATTAAGAGGAGCTATGCCCTTTTGGCTCTTTCTTGCACTGTCTATAAAATCGTGTTGAACGTGCCACGTCATAATTTTCTTTCTATCCTCAAGCGTGCACTGCGGTTCCAACGCATGCATGCGCCGAAAAGCGCTTACGATGACCAGCGGCCACGTTGCAAAAGCTCAATCTGCCACATACGCTATTTCTGACATTGGTCTGCATTGGCGACAGAGAAGCCCATGCGCTTGGCGGACGACCCGGTCTGTTCGAAACACAGGAGCGATTTTGCGCTGAGCTCATCTCTTTTGCAAATGGCTCTGCCATCCAGCGCAAGTTCTTTTTGTGGAAAAATCAAGCTTAAAATAACCCTCTCAAAAAGAGTCACAGTTATGCCGGACAAATTACAACATCAGGCGTGTGGGAGGCTGTGCCAGTGGAAAACCTCCACCATGTTCCCAGAAATATGATTGGCTGGCCAGCCAAAGCCTTTCTCCATGCACAACAACAGGCTGCAAAATGGCATTCAATTGCGAAAACAAAAGGTGTGTGGGATGAAACAGCGGCTTTTTGTCTGCCGGATGGGAAAAAAGCTTTAAACAGCACAATCAGCCGCCTTTTTTATCTTCCTCTTTCCCTTCTTCAGCTCGTATATTTATTTATTAAAGTCTTTTAGTAGTTTACTCATCTTTCTCGCTTCTTATTTGTTTGCCTGCAACCACGTCCTTCTTTTCTTTAGCGCCAAAAGGATTCCTACCACCATCTAATCCCCCTCACCGACCCCGCTGGCCATCCTTCTCTCGCGTCTGCGTTTCTGCTTCGAGTCAACCGTAATTCGGGGGTTTCTAATATTTGCACTCTAGACAAGCAGCAATATGAGCCGTGTTTCGACCGTAGAACCTTACGCAGCAGAGGCCATTGAGAAGGATGCCGGCATAGGTGCGGGTGTTGGTGCAGGCGGATTAGAGACATGCTCGAGCGAGAACAAGAAGCGCAAGCACTCGACGGTGTTCACCACATCGTCTGGGGACTTTGACCTCAGCCTTCTTGATCCGCCGCGCCCTGGGAGACCGCCTAGGACAGCATCGCAGGACCCTGCGCTGCAAGAGGCTCGGAAACGCGCCCGCGTTCTCCGCAACCGTGCAGCGGCTCAGCTCTCGCGCGAGAAGAAGCGCAACCATCTGGAGAGCCTGGAGCAGGAGAACATGGAGCTGCGTGCCAAGAACCAGGAGCTCGAGGAGCGACTTGGCAGGGCAGAGGAGTCGAACACGGCGCTTTCGTCGAAGCTTGACACGCTTTCGCAGCAGCTCCAGGGGCTTCAGACACTGTTTCTGAACACGCAGAAGCAGGGCACGCCTTCAGAGTCGGCATCTCTGCCAGTTTCTGGCCAAGTACCAAGTTCGCAGCAGAACCAGCAGCATGGTCTTTCCATGGCCAACACCGCCAGCAGCAGCAACAGCATTCTGGGGTGGAACTCACTGACTGCTTCTCCGTTCCACCATTCAGCACTCTCACCACCGACATCGCACACCATGTTTGCATCGGCAACACTCTCAGCAGCGAGCACATCGACACCAACCCTGGCAGCACTGGATGCTTCGCCCTCTACCGCCTCGCTCACCACAGCAAGCTCGCCTCAGCGCATTGCTTCTAGCACGTCAGAGCTGTCGGGCTCGTCGCTTCTGACAGCGATGACCGACGCAATTGCCGCTACTTCGCCATGCTCAAAGCCATTGGCAGCCACGGGGATTCACACCTCCAGCATAGCACCATCGTCGGAATTCTCCGGCAAGGACTTGTCCGAGTCAGCAGCACTCGAGCAGTCGGGCGTGCACGAACACCGTGCAGTGCCTGATTCCCAGCAGCGGATGCCCTTGTCACTTATGGAGAATACTTGTCGACGCAACCAGCGGTTGCGGAAGCAGTCTTTGGAGGCAGTGCTGGAAACGTGTTCCTCGACCAGTTCATCCATGAACTGGGGGCAGCGAATGGCCAGCTTGGCTGTGGCGGCGATAATGTCGGCATCGCCGCAGAGCAGCCCACACTCGATGTGGACGATATTCTGCGCTTTGTTGTGGATCATCAGTCAAAGTGGAGGCTGGATCAGCAAGCACCAAGTGTCGCGCATAGCTCGTGGGATTTCGGAGTACCCTCAGCACCATCAACCACAGCAACTTCGGACCTTCTCCGCTAGCCACCGGGATGGCGGAAGCGATATTGTTGCGGCACTGCTGAGCAAGACCGCCGCCATTGCCGGTGGTGATGGTCGCAGCAGCGGCTGGAGGGCTGGCATGCGTGCAACAGCGCCTCTACAGAAAAGCAATGGTCTGGCCAGTCTTGTGCTTCTAGCATCGTGGCTCAGCACTGGGTCTCGGACTGGAATGGCGTTGAGGCGCGTGGTGGGCAACGAGGCCGTCGACAGAGTTGGTGGCCTTGTTGCCGAGTTGTGTGTTGCCACTCGCTCAATCAACAGTCGCAGGCACCATCGTTTCCGCACTAGTGGCGCGGCCTGTAATAAACATATACTGTTCTCACCGCCTTAGCAAGCAGCATTTGTTCTGCTTTTTTTCTTCTCTTCATAACTTGCACTTTTCCCTCCTCACAACATTTTAAACTTTATAATAACCTTTGTTTCTTCAAAGGGAGTAGTGTCAAATATAAGTTTTCTCTCTAACTTTCTCCATGTTGTGCCAACTCTGAATGTTCTGGATCCGATAGGGAGAAGGAATAGAGACGCAAGGAGGATGATCCAGGTCCTGATATTTCTACAGTGGGAGAGCTAAAATGCTTGATTTGATTGGCAAGTAAGTGGTTCCAAGTTTAAAAATTTTCTGTTTGCGATTTCTCTTTTCCACAATAACGCAAAAAAAGAATAGATGACTGGTTTTGCTTTCTTCTTCATTGAATACGATTTTGGCGCCTTTACAGTTTTATCAATATATATTATACTCTTACATCAATATGCAGACACGTGGGTCTACAGCAAGCAAAGATACCAGCGCGGTAAGCACACCGCCGCCAAGTGTCCGGGCGGCCGAAGCAAACGAAAGCAAGAGCACACGGGTGCGCTCGACGCGAGCAAAGAGTGGCGCTACTACCGGATCAGAATATGGCGATTCGCGGCAACCGGCTGAGGAGCAGCAACCGATGACACCAACCAGAAGATCCACACGCACAGCGGCACGGAAGGCCACCGAACTAATCCACGACACAGCAGAGATGCTGAGCCCACGCAAGCGCGCAGCAGCCAGGAAGACAGAGGAGCAGCCGTCTGCATGCGAGGAAGATGAAGTTAGTGTACTGTTGTCTCCACAGTCGTCACGGAAGACAGGCAGAGGCGCCACGACGCCTCGCTCGAGTCGTAGCGGGGCACGGAAGATGATGGAGACCCAGGACTCCGATGATGCCAGCAGCAAGGCCGCCGGGTCACCCATTCCACGCAGGTGCACAACGCGTAGGACAGCCAGCACGGAGAGCCTGGCTAGCAGCACAAACGCAGACGACGAGGCTAGTGCCAAGGAGACAAGCAAGACTCCCGTGCGCCTGGGAAGAGCGGCAAAGACAGGCAGCAGCGGCGAAAGCATGGATGACATGGCCAATAAAGCAGATGAAGGTAAATCGGCTTTTCTGCCACCACCGCATCCCGATTTAACAAGCGCAGCAACGGCTCTTGCATTGCTGTCCACCGGAGAGTCTAAAACCCACATGGCATCTCAGCAGCATTCGCCGAACCAGTCAGTTGACGAGAGCTTCAAGACGCCGCCTGAAAGCCCGCAGAAGGCAGTTCCTGCTTTGGCCGAGAGTCTCAAGGGGCGCCAGTTTGCTGACGATGTCTCTAAAGATGACTCGTCAAAGGACGGAGAAGACGATGGCTTTGAGGATGCAGTTGACGAGATTTCAGATCTCAGCGATGTCGACGACCCGCACTTTACAGAGATCATGAGTGCCAAGGCGGCATCAGTGGTGATGTCTGCAGCAGAGAGTCTAGCAGGAAGCGCGGCTGGTGGCTCTGACAGTGAAAGCGACGACGATGACGAGGCGCCCGAAGCTGTCACATCAAAGGCGCCGGGGATCACTCGGGCCAGCATTGAGGAAGCAAATGAGACGCACGATGCGGTGGTTCCCAATGGTGGTGCTGATGATGATGATGATGGTGAGCATGGGCTGGAGCAGTCGGTCCGTGCAAAGAAGAAGCGTCGTGCCCGCCACCGCAAGCGTGCTGTTGTGGTGGAAGCGAAGAAGAAGATGGCTACTGCGCTGGAGGGCCTGTCCAAGCGCCATACAATGCTCTCCAACACGCTTCCATCCGCCATCCCCCAAGAGTTGCGGCTGGACCTGCACGAGAAGCTTGTACTTGACCCAAGGAAGCGCTCCACAGCAGCAGCAGAAACAGCCAACAACGGCAAGCTCGATGCTGCAGTGCTCGAGCAGTTTGCGCAGCAGAGCAAGAAGCGTGGCATTCCCGACTCGGCGACGGCCTCATCTGCGGAGCGTAAGCGCATGCGCAAGGAAAAGAAAAGGAAGAGCAGCGGGAATTGGTCGTCGCGGGTTGTCTCGGGAATCAAAGTTGTTGCATCCAGGCCACCGTCCAAAGCGAACCTGCTGGCAACTCTGGCCCAGAGCGTGCCAGATTCCGTCCGTCGCTTTGCGAAGGAGAAGCATGGCGGGGGTCGTGTTGAGCGCTCCGATCCACTTCTTGCCATTGCGCGCAGCAGCAACAAGGCTGCGATTAGCTTCTTCAAGTGAACGAATTTTAGCTGTGTACTTTGGGGGTTTCCTCTCTTTTGCTTTGGATGGAATAAAAAAATAGCAGGCTCTTTTTAACCATTAGCAATGTGCTATTTGTGTTGTGAAGGGGAATAGGCCATCATTTTTTCTTCCTTTGCATGAGTTGTTTTATTTTTTGCCACCCCTCTGCTAAAGCGTACTGAAAGGTATTTTTATCATCCTCTTTCCCCCTTTTCTATCTGCATTCAAACCTTTGTCGCATTTCTATTTTCCATTTTCCATTTTCTTTTCTCGCTGCACACTGTGTTGTGGAGGTTAGCGGTTATATACTAGTAGGTCTTGCTATTTTTTGGGAATTTCTCCTTGCCGTTCTAATTTGCTACACGCTTATTCTTGTCTTATAGCGACAGCCGAAACAAACAAGGAAAAATAGCGGTACTGCCTGCTTCCCAGAACACTCTTATTTGGTCTGGCAACGACGTATGCATATTTACACGTCCGCTCCGACCTGCTCGCATTATATCTTTAGTTGACATAGGAGTACATAACACCATTAACACCACAGGACACTTTCTGGCTTGCAGGAACAAGGCCCGGTACAAAGGCTTCTATGACTGACGACGGCACAGCAGAGCCTCCTCCACGCATCCCAGCGCTAACAACCATATGCCAGCGAATGGTCGCCACAAACATCCAGCGTATACGGCACTTGGGCGTGGTTCCACAGTTCCTGATATCAGAGGCACTTTCTCAATGCACGCCTGAGCAGCTGGAGACGATCGAGGCGTTGAATCCGCACATCATCGATGATAATGATGCCTTGTGGGCAACGCACTGCAGACAAAAGTACAGCTCACTCAAGGCGCTGCGCGATAGCATGGCTGAGGGCCCTGAGCAACCAGTATCGTCATGGCGCACATTATACTTTGACATGAAGCGCCGGGACGAGCAGCGTGCCCGAGAGATCATAGAGCGTGTGCGCGAGAAGACAGCTGCGCTGGAACGGGAGCGGAATTCGCGCAAAATCCAGATCACCCGGGTGCCAATACGCGAGCCCAGGAGCCGGGGGAGTGGGGCGCAGAGGTCTGGCGATGCGCAGCCAAGGCAGAGGGCGGCCGGTACTCCGCTGCTCCAGCGGGCACGGCAGGAAGCCAAGGCGCACATCTCCATGCTGGGCGGACCACGCAGCCGCAATCACCAATGGCCCCAGCCCAAGACAATAGCTGATTCAAGCAGCAGTATCCAGAAGCATCCACATATGCGCACGAATATGCAGCGACATAGTCTGGCATCGCAGACCGCTCATATGTCGCCGTCTGGGTCGCCTGAGCAGTCGCCGCCGCACCACGTGCAGACCTACTCGCCGCCATACTTTTCCTCGGCCTCATCGTGCTCTCCAGCAAACTCCGCATACTCGCCAACATACTCGGCGTACTCGCCGCCCTACGTGCCAGAGCTCACAGGTAACACCGAGACCAGCAGCAGCGACACGTCGTCCTCGGCATTCAATATCTTTGAGGACGTGTTTGGCGTGTCGACCGCTGCCGCTTGCACTACTCTGGCTTCCACCGTGGTGATCAAAGAACAATCGCGCAAGAGGCGACGACCGCAAAGAGAAAGCGTCACTGATGCAGAACCGCCAGCCAAAAAGTAGCTACACTGCTTACTTCTATTTTGTCTTTTTATGCTTTCTAGCACTAGAGTCGAACATTCCTAATGTATTATAAGACGGGAAAGATCTCTCACAGCAATGGCAGTATCCTGGTACATTTAAGGGCGCCACATCCTCTTGATTCCCTTCTGTATCAACAGCAACTAAACAGCATCGGTTTTGATGGATGCAAAGAATTAACGGATGGATGAAGAAAAAAAACTAGACAACCCCCAATATCCTTAGCAATGATCTTAGATCTTGAACAGATCCTTGACAATGGCCTCGGTCTCCTCGGGATTCTTGACGGAATGGCCAATAGTATCGTCGTGGTTGTAGATCTCCCAGTCGTTGCCGCCCTTGAACGTCTTGTCGCCAAAGAAGTGGATTTTGGTGAAGCCCTCCTTCTCAATATGTCTCAGGCAGTACGTCTTGTCCCAGCCCTCGGGGAAAACATCAAACGAGATCTGGCCGCCAATGGAGAACTTGAGCCCCATGTCAGAGAACTCGTTCTGCAAAGCGACAACAAACTTTTCGCGGATCTTGTGCTCCAGATCAAAACGCTCGTAGTTCATGCGCTCCTCGTGTGAGCAGTTACGTCCAATGGGCGAGACGTTGATCATGCCCTGACGGAACTCGATGAAGGTGCCGCGCTTCTGGGGTAGCTCGAGGTCGGCGATGTAGCGCAGGCAAAAGTTCACTAGTTTCGCGTAGCGGTCCTCGCCCATGTACTTTATGAAGCTGTTCTTGGGCAGCTCATGGCCTTTGCGGAACGCTGTGAGTCCGTTCTCCGAGAAGCAAAAGTCAAACATGTCTAGCGCATCCTTGCCCAGCTGCTCCTTCTGCTTCGCTAGATCGGATCCGCCGACAAACCCGATCACGCACTTTTTGCGCAGATCGCTCAGCGTCTTCTTCATGCTCTCGGTGATAGTCTAGAAGGAAGTAGAAAAAAGCAGAGAATGTGAAAAGTGGAGTGTGTCCTGTTTAGTAGGCCGCTTCTGGTATCTGTCGAGTTGATTTTGTAGAGCATATTGGATACACGGGTGCGGCTAGGGCCGTCTGGAGTGACAGGCGCATACTTACGAGGCGTGCTGGAGTCAGCGTTCCATCGACGTCAAAGAGACAGATGGTGTTGGGATACTCGCGGTCGGACCAGTCGGACGAGGTCATGGTGATCTAATAGCGACTGGGGCTTCTAGAACAAGAGAAAGATAAAAAACTCCAAGAACGGCGTTGGTGAAAGCTGCTGTATCGAAGAAGAGGAAAGAAAGAAGAGAAAAGGTTTAAATACAGATTACGATTTACTGAAGCAAGAAGAGAAGAGCAAAGAACGAAAGCCAACAGCGGGAGCTTTGGATCAATTTAAAAGAACGCTGGTTTCCCACTCCCCTTTTCCCACTCACTCGCTTCAATCTTTCCCTTTGTTATGCTGCTTGCAAAGAATGTATTTGTGGAGATCGGTAGCATAACTGAAAAACATGGAAATAAAAAAGTCCACGACGGCAGTTTTGCGCACGCTGGACCGGATGAGAAAGAAGAGCGTGATTTTGTGTTTTGGAAAACGCCAAGGCGCTATTCGGCAATCTGTTTATTGTGTTTGTGCTTGGTTTGGTGCGGTCCCAGCGCGGTCTCTCCTACATGCTGAGAGTGGAAAGAAAAGCTCCATTGCTGCAGCGGATGCAGAAGCAGTTGCCGTTACGGCCGCATAAACGGTCTTCATGTCAAGCCCAATGCCTCTAAGGTCCTTCATTTTCTGGGAGTTGTATGCTTGTAAACTTTACAGTGATCTGTGCACGCCACGACACTCGCCTCTTTTCGTTGTGGCAAAGGCGAAGGGCGTGTAATGAATGCTATGTGCTGGCAGCAACCAGCTTGCTACACGTGTCAGATGTGGGATGGAAGGGGGACTTGCTTTTCTTTTCTCTTCTTCACAAAATATAGTTTTTATTATTGTAAAGAGATAAATCTTTCTTTATCAATTTAGTTCCTAGAACGTCGACATACATTCTGTGACACTTTCCGCGTGCTGATTCGACTGAATTCTAGCCAGCCTTCAACTGTCCTCCTTTTTTCTTGTAACAAATTCAGCCCATCCACGAACCACTAGAGCGCAACGCAACGCGAACAAAATATGGCGTAAGTCTTTGGCTACATTTCGTGCAAGCGAATTGCAACAGCCTTGCTCTCCTCTATCTTTTATGCTTTCTCTTGTGCACTCAGCAACAGCTTATTGCGCACACAATGCAACGCTACTAACATTCGGTAAGGAAACCAAATTTGCTGTCAGCAATGTAGATCGCCATCGCAGCTTCTAGTGCAAGGCAAGGCGGTGGAATCAGCAACGCTGCATCGGCGACTACCGGTGTTCCAGCACGCATATGTGTGGCCATTCACATTCGTGTACCCGGCGTGGCTCTACATCTACACGGTGCGGTACGATGAGATTCTGGGGTCGCAGGAGTTCACGGCGCTGTCGTTGCTGGGAGTGGTGATGTCGCATGCGCTTGTTTTCTTGATGTGCCAGTGGAGCGTCAACATCAACGCGCTGCTGACCTGCCAGTCGGTTGACAACCCGTACGATGCCGAGATTGTCAAGGTTCTTGCAGCCAGCCATTTCGGCAAAAACGCAATGTGTCCCATGGTTTATGGGGTGAATGTGCACGATGAGTCGCGGCCGCAGCTGTCGTTTACGTTTCAGGCGCTAAAGTACATCTACGACGACGACAAGAGGGTGTTTAGTCCGGTGTCGTATCCTTCTGACAGCAACCCGCGGCTGGGCGAGCTCCAGCAGGCGCCAGGTCTTTCGAGCAGCCTGGAGATCAAGGAGGCACTGGAAAGATACGGCGAGAATAGGTTCAGGATCCCAGTGCCAACATTCATTGATCTGTTCAAGGAGCATGCGGTTGCGCCGTTCTTTGTGTTCCAGATCTTCTGTGTCGGTCTATGGTGCATGGACGAGTACTGGTACTACTCAACGTTTTCGCTTGTGATGCTTGTGGTTTTTGAGTCGACCCTCGTGTTCCAACGCCTGCGCACGCTGAACGAGTTCAGCACGCTATCGATGCATCCGTATCGGATCCAGGCATTCCGCAACGGCGCGTGGAACGAGGTGGGCACCGAGGCGCTCTGCCCAGGCGACATTATCTCAGTTACTCGGTCGCAGGATGACAGCGGCGTGCCCTGCGATGTGATTCTGCTGGAAGGCAGCTGCATCGTCAACGAGGCGATGCTGTCAGGCGAGTCGACGCCGCAGCTCAAGGAGCCGATCCAGCTGCGCGACGGCGCAGATATTCTTGACATGGAAGGCGAGGACAAGAACAGCATGCTGTTTGGCGGCACCAAGGTTCTTCAGGTGGAGGCACCCAGCGAAAACAGCAGACTTGCTACGCCGGACGGCGGGAGTGCGTGCTACGTACTGCGCACCGGATTCGGAACTTCGCAGGGCGAGCTCGTGCGCACAATGGTGCACAGCACTGAACGAGTGTCAGCAGATAATAAGGAGTCGTATCTTTTTATTGGGTTTCTGCTGATCTTTGCCATCATGGCGTCGGCGTATGTGTGGATCGAGTGCAGCAAGAACCCAGATCGTCCGAGATCCAAGGTGCTTCTGCATTGCGTACTGATTATTACGTCCGTGGTTCCACCCGAGCTGCCGATGGAGCTGTCGATGGCGGTGAACTCGTCGCTGATGGCGCTGACCAAGCTGGCGATCTTCTGTACGGAGCCCTTCCGCATCCCGTATGCCGGCAAGATTGACATCTGCTGCTTCGACAAGACTGGCACCATCACCGGCGAGGATCTTGTTGTTGAGGGCGTTGCTGGTGTGCCAGGCTGTGCCGATCCGCTGACACTGGGCGACGCCAACAGCGCGGTGGGCCTCGAGGGCGCACTGACTCTGGCCACTGCACATGCGCTAGTTCAGCTCGACGATGGCGACCTAGTGGGCGACCCGATGGAGCGCGCACAGCTCGAAGCGGCCGGGTTCAAGCTGGTGACCAGCGACATTATCGTTCCCAGCACGGCCGAGCCGCTTCTCCAAAAAGTTGGCGCTAACCCAGAGAAACTTAGAATTGCCGTAAGTCGCCGCTTCCCGTTTTCATCGGCGCTCAAGCGTAGCGGCACGCTAAGCAAGATTAAAGGAGGGCTTCCGTCGATCAGCAGCGCGGGCAAGGCAAAGCACAGCTACTTTGCGGCAGTCAAGGGTGCGCCAGAAACAATCCGCGGCATGCTCCGGACAGTGCCGAGCTGGTACGACGAGACGTACAAGACATTCAGCCGTCGCGGCGGGCGTGTGCTTGCGCTCGGGTGCAAGTGGATTCCGCGCGACACGGCGTACAGTGAGGCGGAGCTCAGCGAGATTCTGCGCGAGGATGTGGAGGCGGAGCTGGAGTTCCAGGGCTTCCTTGTCTTCAGCTGTCCGCTTAAGGAGGACTCGGCCAGTGCGATCCAGATGCTGAACGAGTCGTCGCATCGCTGCGTGATGATCACTGGCGACAGTCCGCTTACCGCCGCCCACGTTGCGCGAGAGGTTGGCATTGTCGACCGTGGCGTGCTGATATTTGATGTTGAGGCCGGCGCACAGCAGAAGCAGCAGTTGGATAGCGATAATGATAGCGATAACGCCGTTGTTGTGTGCACGTCGGTTGACGAGACCATGCGCTTCGAGGTCGATGCCAGCGACGCGCGCCGGATGCAACGCGCAATGGATGGATGTGATCTCTGCATGACTGGCGCAGCGCTGGATGTGCTGAGGACAACACCGCTGTGGTCCGACTATCTGATGCACCACGTGTGGATCTACGCTCGCGTCAGCCCATCGCAGAAGGAGTTTGTGCTGACCGAGTATAAGTCCGCCGACTACATCACACTTATGTGTGGCGACGGCACCAACGATGTGGGTGCGCTCAAGCAGGCACATGTTGGTGTGGCACTGCTCAACGGTAGCATCGAGGATCTCAAGGCGATTGCCGAACGCCAGACCATCCTGCGTCTGAAACATGCGTACGATGCACAGTGCAAGATAGCGCGCCGCTTCAACCAGCCGCCACCTAACCCACCGCCCATGCTCAAGCGCCACATGGACAATCTGGCTGCAAAGGAGAAGGAGCGCGAGAAGGAGCTGGCCGAGGAGCGACGCCGCATTGTTGCTGCTGGTGGCTCTGTGTCTGAGGTCGTGGTTGCCGAGGACAAGAAGCGGGCCGATGCAGCAAAGAAGGCCGAGCAGCTTGCGCTGGAGACCGAGACCCAGCGTCGCAACGCGAACCCGCAGGCCGAGGTGCTGCACTCAAAGATGACCGAGTGGATGATGCAGATGGATGCCATGGAGGATGATGTTCCTGTGCTCAAATTTGGCGATGCATCAGTTGCGGCGCCATTTACATCCAAGCTTGGGAGCATCAATGCCATCTGCAACATTATCCGCCAGGGCCGCAGTACGCTGGTGGCCACCACGCAGATGTATAAGATCCTTGGTCTGACGTGTCTGATTTACGCCTACAGCCTGAGCGTCCTGCATCTCGAGGGCATCAAGTCTGGCGACTGGCAGGCCACCATCTCGGGCGCCCTGATCTCCGTGTGCTTCTTGTGCATCTCCAAGGCAACGCCGCTGGAGCGTCTGTCCAAGGAGCGCCCGCAGCCGCACATTCTCACGCTGTACATGCTGCTCACCGTGCTTGGCCAGTTTGCCATCCACGTTGCCGCAATGGTGTTTGTGACCCGCGAGGTGCGCAAGCATGAGTCGCCCACCGAGTTTGAGTTTGATTCCACCTTTGAGCCTACCCTGCTGAACACCGCCATGTATCTAGTCCAGCTCATGCAGCAGGTTTCGACCTTTGCTGTCAACTACCAGGGCCATCCGTTCCGCGAGGCCCTCAAGGACAACCGCTTCATGTATCGCGGCCTCGTTGGCGTCAGTGCCATTGCCATTATCTGCGTCACCGAGACCATTCCCGAGCTCAACGAGTTCCTTCAGCTTGTCCCGCTGCCCGGCTCCTTCCGCGACCTCCTGTGTCTTACAATGGCTCTTGACTTTGCCCTTGCTTATCTTGTGGAGAAGGGATGCAGCGCTATCCTTGCCGACTACTCTGCAAAGCCTATTGCCCACCGCAATGCCATTGAAAAGACCATCCAGATGCCAAACTACGAGAAGCGCGCTGTCGAACTCGCAGAGACCGAAAAGCAGGGAGAGAAAAAGGTGAAGAAGAACAAGTAAAAGTAGAACTGGCTTTTTGCGTTTGTTTTCCATCTGTGCTAGATCCATTGCTCAGTCTTTTCCTGTTGGTTGTCTACTTAAATGCATGTTTTTTCTTTTAGGTAAGATAGAGAAGAGAGAAAGTGATAATACATGTTTGCTAAGCTAGTCAGTGCGCTGTCGTTTGGCGCTGTCGTTGCCTTTGTTGGCCCGTGTGCAACTGCTACAGTACCACTGGTCCAGCGTAAGCTCGCTTTCCTTGACAATCGGAACATGGCACATTTGGTGCACGCCCTGTTCGCAGCCGTCGCATATGATGATCTGGTTGTAGCTCCACGACTCTGGGTCATCGCACAATCGGCAGAATATTTCGTCATCTGGATCAGCCACCACAGTGTTTAAACCCTCAGCGCCCACACTTTTGCCACTGCTGTCTCGACTGGCACCAATGCCTGCGCT
This sequence comes from Coemansia sp. RSA 1200, assembly GCA_027578915.1. Classification (NCBI taxonomy): domain Eukaryota; kingdom Fungi; phylum Kickxellomycota; class Kickxellomycetes; order Kickxellales; family Kickxellaceae; genus Coemansia; species Coemansia sp. RSA 1200. The sequence continues at coordinate 369,616 of JANBTT010000003.1, forward strand.
GTCTGTGCCGAGTCCAGAACTGCCCTTGCATTCCGCATCGTCATTACAGCAAACCCACATGCTCTCAACAACCGTGCCTCTGATGTCCTTCGCACGCACGGGTCGGCAAATGCCTGTCTTGTCAACCACCGAGTAGTGCCCGGGGCCCTGGGTCTTGCCAAATCGACGAACAACAGTAGTCGCCCCGTGCGCAGTGCTGTCAGCTCCGCCTGTGTCCGCAACAGAATCAGCAACCACAAATGCACGCAACACAAACCGCTCTGTCCGCTCTGCACGGTGCCGTTGGCCTTGGACAAGCGCAACGTGGTCATCGACCCGCGTGGCTATGGATTCCCACACACCATGCTGTGCAAGCATTCTAAACGTGTTGTCCGAATTATGTGGTGAAAGAACAGCAGATGTTGCAGATGGTGTTGGTGGTGTTGAAAGTGTTCTGGCGCCTAGTGGTGAGGCTGCCCATCCGCAAAGTGCTGCCAGGGAATCTACAATGTCTGAGCAGGACGGTGCTCCTCTGTGCTCGGATACCCCAATGCTTTGAAGAATTGTCCTGCAATCGTCCCACTGTTTTTGGACCTTGTCCAGCTCCGCTTGTCGCTGCCTTTTCGTCTCGTCAGCCACATATTTGTAGAGATCCAACATCCCCGTTTCGCATAATACGGAGACTGGCATCTACGCTAGTTACAACGCTTCAATGCACAAGCATAAAAGGAATAAGCAAAAAGAAGAAAAGACAATGTAGATGAGCTTGGTGTGCAACATTTTATTATGATAAAAGAAGAATGTTGAATTCTGTGACAGAACACACATGGAGACATACATACATACTCAATAATACATTACCTGGCTTTTAACGATTAAAACAGACGGCACGGAGGTATTGTTTTTTTTATCAGCCCACTGTCGACCCAAATAGCTGTCAAGTTGTTGCATATTGTCGTAGCTGTGCTCTCCAGAATCCATGTACCGCATAAACCCAACACCCAAGCCCAGGCGCGACCAGATGTCATCAAGCATCCCAAACATGCTTGGACCATTGTTGTTTTGCTCGCCCCGCACCCCTATCGAATCTCTCAACCACGCCTCCAAAACAACTAGCTCGCGGGTGTTGTCCTTTTCGCCAAAACGGTCGCCTCCGTGGGCTGCCAAAACCTCAACAGTGGCTTCCTCCACCGGTTCTCCATGCTTTGCTGCGGTCGTCAGTATCCGTTCGGCAATAAGAGGTGCTGCATTTATGGCAACGCATAGTAGAACAGCCCGAATTCGAAACTCAGTTGCATCCATGAACGCAACTTGCTTGATTTTGAAGAAAAAATATTGGACAGTGAATAAATTCAGTACGTTCACGTTTATTGTAAAAAGAAGTAGAAAATGGCAATTAAAAAAGCAGCTTGCAATTCTCCCAGTCAGAACGAGAAAACATTACATGAAAATATATTTTTAAGAGAAGAGGTGAACAGATAAAAATATCTGGTACAGATGGACAATAACGCCAAATGCCGCTTCTGCTGTCTTCTGAGCCAAGCAGGATACAATGGAAGAATTTAAAATTACTCCGTTGTCTTGAGCCCACAAAGACGACGACTCCAATCTAGCTACACAAAAATCCCAGTGCATAGGTTGGCTACAAAGCACCGCTAATCAATAGCAGTCATAGCGTTTGGTCGGCATACAGTCAAGTTAGGTTAAATGGGACGATGCTAAACTAACAACCAGCCGATCCGTCAAAACGCCTTGCTAATTAAAACACATACAACGAATATAGTTTTTCCGTTTATCACTTTTTCTATACCATTAAACGCAATAACCATGTCTACACACAACATTCGCGCATCACGCTCCGTCATCCAAACTTTGCACAGATGTTCTGTTAAACGTAATCTGCATGAAATGATATTTAGTGTTTAAATGTTTTACTTTGGGCTGCATTCATATAAGAACTAGAGGATAAGACAAGGTAGAAACCATTGTGCGAAAAAGAAAGAAAATGAAACTAAAGAAAGAAAATGTTATTAGGCGCTAACGACAACGGTCCGAGCAATCACTTAGAAGAGGTTTCCACGAACGTAGACGGCAGATTCGATAGGGGCAGCAGTGTATGCTGGAGCATCGGTGGTGTAGTCGTCGACGTCGGTATCGGAGGTGGCCTCGCCCTCGCCCTCCTCAGTGCAGGTGGTGATGGTGACAGTGTCGGCCTCCTCATCGGATGGGACGGAGGTCTCGTAGCCCTCAGGAGTGGTCTCCTCAGGAACCTCGGTAGTGTAGTCCTCTACGGTGGTGCCCTCAGGGGTGGTCTCCTCGTCAGAGGGGACAGGGACGGCGCTGTATCCAGGAGCGGTCTCCTCAGGAGTAGACTCCTCGGGAGCGGAGGTCTCGTAACCCTCAGGGGTGGTCTCCTCAGGGGCGGAGGTCTCGTAGCCCTCAGGAGTGGTCTCCTCAGGAACCTCGGTGGTGTAGTCCTCTACGGTGGTGCCCTCAGGGGTGGTCTCCTCGTCAGAGGGGACAGGGACGGCGCTGTATCCT
>JANBTT010000003.1:372408-432848 GCA_027578915.1 Coemansia sp. RSA 1200
GGGTGGACTCCTCAGGAGCAGTGGTCTCGTAGCCCTCAGGGGTAGACTCCTCAGGAACCTCGGTAGTGTAGTCCTCGACAGTGGTGCCTGGGGTAGGGACGGTTTCCTCGCAGGTAGTGTCCTCTTCAGGAGCAGTGGTCTCGTAGCCCTCAGGGGTAGACTCCTCAGGAACACCGGTGGTGTAGTCCTCTACGGTGGTGCCTTCGGGGGTGGTCTCCTCGTCAGAGGGGACAGGGACGGCGCTGTATCCAGGAGTGGACTCCTCAGGAGCAGTGGTCTCGTAGCCCTCAGGGGTAGACTCCTCAGGAACCTCGGTAGTGTAGTCCTCGACGGTGGTGCCTGGGGCAGGGACGGTCTCCTCGCAGGTGGTCTCCTCAGGGACAGCGGTGGTGTAGTCCTCAACGGTGGTCTCATCGCAGTAGGGCAGGGTCTCCTCAGGAGTGGTCTCGTCGCAGTAAGGCAGAGACTCCTCTCCAGATGGAACCGGGACGGCGGTGTATCCAGGGGTGGTTCCAGGAACCACAGGAGTGGACTCCTCTGGGACAGCGGTGGTGTAGTCCTCAACGGTGGTTCCGGGGGTGGGGACAGGAACGTCGGTGTATCCGGGGGTGGTTCCAGGAACCACAGGGGTAGAGACCTCTGGGACAGCGGTGGTGTAGTCCTCGACAGTGGTGCCTGGGTAGACAGGAGTAGGAACCTCGCAAGGAGCGGTCTCGGTGACGGTGTTGGTCACGGTAACAGTGGCGGTAGCACCACCTGTGGGGACGGTGACGGTGACGGTCTCGGTGACAACGCTGCCAGCGCCAGGAACAGTGACGGTGACGGTGGAGTCCTCGCAGCAGTACTCGTAGTCGTCAGAGGTAGGAGCAGGTCCAGGAGCAGTGGTGTAGTCGGGGACCTCGGGAACACCGGTCGAGTAGTCAATAACGGTGGTCTCCTGCTCCTCAGGAGTTGTCTCGTCGCAGTAGGGCAGGGTCTCCTCGGGAGTGGACTCCTCAGGGACAGCAGTGGTGTAGTCCTCGACGGTGGTCTCCTCAACGGTAGACTCCTCGCAGGTGGTGTCCTCCTCAGGGGTAGATTCGTCAGGAACACCGGTCGAGTAGTCAACAACGGTGGTATCCTGCTCCTCAGGAGTGGTCTCCTCGACAGGAGCAGAGGTCTCGTAACCCTCGGGAGTGGTCTCCTCAGCTGGGACAGAGGTCTCGTAGTCCTCAGGAGTCGTCGTGGGGATCGGAACGGCTGTGTATCCAGGCACCGACGGGGCGCTGTAGTCGCCGCCCGGTGCGGTGGTGTACTCCTCGACGGTTGTCGGGGCCTCGGGGATGCCAGGTGCGCTGTACACAGGGGTTTCCTCGGCGGCGGGGTTGGTGACATCGTAGTGGCGCTTCATGGGAGCAGCCATGGCGGTGCTGCCAAAGGCGGCAAGCGCCATGCAAGCCTGGTTGAACTTCATTGTGTCGTTATGTGTGTTGTGTGTGCGGGAGAAAAAGGGTAGAGGGAAAGATAAGGTCTTTGTTTGTTTTTGGCTAGTGTCCTACGTTCAATGCGCCGGGCCTATGAACCGCAAGATGGTAAAAACAACAAAGTGGTTTTGTGTAAAGGGAGGAGTGTGGGGGAAGGTTAGCGCAGGGTAATTAACGCAAAACAGGAGAAATGGAAGTAGAAAAAGGGTAGGGGATAATAAAGAACGTAAGGTGTGTTAGTAAGAAAAAAATAGCAGAGGAAGAGAGCAAGAACTTGTGCAGAAATGTCGGACCGGCTGGCCTTTATATTCTTACAATGCGAGCAAATGAGTTTCGCGGGCTCAAGCCGGAGAAAGGGGGGGACTGATAAAACAGGCTGGTCCTGCTTGCTTGGCCTTGCTTACCTTTCACAAAAAAACAAGCGGTCTGCGGATAAGAATTTGTAGCAAATAAAGAAAAGTCGCTGTGAGAAATAACGATGAGGAGGAACGCATTCTCTCTTTGTGCGTGGGTTAGTGTGTTTATATTGGAATTACCCAAAACAAAAAACCACGCTTTCAAAGAGACGGAAATAGCGCTGGGGACGAGTGGGAGAGGTTCCTTTCTGGCATCTGGTGGAATAGAGCGACCGAAAAGTGATCGACTCTGCATGACAGAGAAAGAACATCTCTCCCCACTATCTTTGTCTAAAAATAACGCATGTTTCCTGCTGTTTGCTTCTGTCCGCCCAGCCTGTTTGCAAAGACATGCAATGGCAGACGGCCTGGCGTCGCCATGAAAATCGAAACAAAAGAAAAGGCACGCAGCTGCAGTCTGGTTCCCTCTTTTGACGCAGCATGTGAAGTGGTTGGAGTGTCTGGAAACTGGGGGAGGGGTACATGGCCCTGCGCCAACCACCGTGCTCTCGCCGCCCGCTGTTCTGTCTGTACATGCGGAAGGGGGAGATGTTCTGCTTTTCACAGTGGATGTTTGTGCCAGTCTGTCTGGTTGCATCTGCCGCTGCTGCCACCACTGCTGCCGCTTGCAGATTGGGCGTGGTTTCATCGCTGGCGGAGCATGAACCAGACTCGGGTGCGTCATGGCTTGCTTCTTGCGTCCTCTTATCAACGCCGCTTCTGGTAGCGGACCGAAGAAAAGAGGCAGTGAGGTCAGAGCAAACAATATTTCTGTTGAAAAATCTAGGCGGTCTGCGCATCCCGCGCGCCATTTCCCTCCGTCCTGCTGCCTCATGGTGGTCTCGATGCCGCATCAGGCGGTCCTATTTCTGGCATACATCGAGAAGCAGCCCATGTCGTGCATTCTGTCCAATGGCACGCTTCCTGATTTCTTTGCTTTACACATAGACGAAACAAACAAATAAAAAACAATGCCTGGACCAAACCGCAGAGATAAATAAACAACCACCATCGTTTCCATCATCGCTGACGGCGATCGCCCCTCATTTTCTGAATAATTGCGGCCTGCCTTTCCAATTTCCCTTCTTTTTCACCCTTTTGCCTTTTCCAGCCCGATAACCCCCACCTTCTTTCAGCTTTGGCAGAAATGCTCTGCAATTCTATTTATTTTTGCTGTTGATGTTCAAACCAAACTGTTGTTGCCTTTGCTTCTCCCTCTTCAGTTTGGGGAGATGATGTGTTTATGTGCAATGGAGCCAAATTCCACTCCGCACCGGCTTGCCTGAAGGGTCTGGTTGTCCCAGACTGTTTGTGGGGTGTCACACAAGATTACAAACATCATTGCTGGTCCCCTCTTTGTCTGTTTACACAACGAACAAGCGAAACAGACAACGCTTTCCATGTATTTTTTTGCGGCACGGGATTGTGTGCTAAATTTAGGCTTTAAAGAGATCACAGTAACCGCACTTCCCACAACAACCGCTCTTTTACGTTTATGAAAGCATCAACATGTTAACGCTGAACCATGAAACGCGTGTCCAGATGGGGCTTGGCTCAACCGTGACTGTGCAAACAAACAAACAAACAAATGAGTAAATCAGGCGAGCAGCCGGGCTGATTATGAAGCATGGCAGATCCTTGATTCTGTAGCTCCGAACAAGCTATTTTTATTCACCACCAAAAAAATAGCACTCGCAGCAACATATAGCTCCGCAGTTGATGTGTTCCGGGTTTATCAAACAAAGGAGATGTAAAAATATGAACGGGGTGTCGTCTTCATTGTTTGACATGCAGAGGTTGCTATTGTTTGGTCCAAGGCGGTCTGAAAGTCATTTTACACAATGGGCGCTCTCTCCTGCATGTTGTGCGCATTGTGGATTTTGAAAACGAGAGATGGAACACTCTCCAAAAATAACGCTGCTCCTTTCGTGTTTACCTTTCTTAGTTTATTTATGCTGGGAGCCTAAAAGTCAACATGCTTTTCTTGGTTGACTCATGTCTGATGCCAGAAATGCTCGCAAAGCCTAAAATGCCAAGGAACAGGCCATCATCCACGTTTTTTTGGGAGAATGATACATTGCAAGAAAGGGAACACCGGCTTTGTAGCACATTGCCAAATGCGTTTATTGTTGTGTCTAAGCTGGATTTATATCTGTTTCCGATATTATAGTCAATAGTGCAGTCAAAGAGCCATCTCTTCTTTCTCTATTATCGTCCTTTTTTTTGCCAGTGTTGTTAAAGTCTACCCAATTGTGTTCATGTATATTCCTTTCAGCCTTTCCATTTTGCTTTTCTGTTAGGACATAAATAAAGGGAAGTTTGCTGTGAAATGACAAAATGAGCTTTGTCTTTTTTATTTTAATGCATTGACACCACAATCGCCAACCATGTCGCTGTCTGATGCTTGATAGATAAGAGATGAAATGCGATGGACATGCGTGGATCGATGTGAGCAACAGCAACAGCTCATAAACAATTACATTAGGCTATTTCTGGCTCTCGCTCCGTGATTGATTGATTAGTAGGATAACCAGCACCAGGTACTGCTTCTCTCTCTCTAACGACAGACAAGAAACGTAGTCCTGTATAATAAAGAAGATAGAAGACACACGGATATCTCTTGTATCTCCTGAATCTTTTTCTTCAAAGCCAAAAGCCCGTCGTTGTCTTATTTCTCCCCCCTCGGTGTATCCAAGTAGTCACAATGTCATCCACAATGAAAGCGCTTGAAAAACACAGCACTCCTTTTCAAAAACGTCTCAACCGAATAGAAATGGCCAGTCTTCAGCAGGTTGATACATGTAACAACGTTGCAACAAACCGTTGTAGCGTCAAGCCCAATCCGATCAGAAAAAGAGAATTCTACTTTTGGCCTTTTGGATATCGTCTATTAGAAAAGAATAATTGCCGCACAAAGTGCAGAAAATGCATCCATGTGACCATTTGTTGAGTGTTTTACGTGTTTTCCTCCCAACCTTAAGAACCAGAATATTGAGGTTCTTGAGTGTTGAGATGCAGACGCAGTCCTTTTTCCCTTTTTTATCGCGTTTATTACTTTTGCTTTTTTTTGTTTTTGGGCTGCAGCCTGCACATAGTGGTTGAGCTTCGTACAGGGACGACTAATCGATAAAAAAAAAGAAAAGAAGACACTGAGTCAGTGTTTCAGGTGCACGGCAAGAAAAATACCCAAAACCAAGCACAGTGGAGCAATAAAACCAAAAGGCTGATTGGTAATGCCATCCATCCTCTTTCCCACATATATACACAGACACTCACACATCAACATCAACATCGTTATAAAACACATCGCATACCTTCAATAATATACTATTATACAACATATTTAGCATGGTGCGTTCTAGTCAGATACTCCGCAAAGAAATGCAGGATCCGGTTGCAGTGCTGCCCTCCGAGCTTGTGGTACTGATCTTTCGCAAGCTGGCGCTGCAGGAGATTGTGCAGTGCATGTCGGTCTGCAAGATGTGGTGCCAGTTCCTGGGTGGGTGCGCAGTTCTCTGGTGCACAATCGACATGCGGAATGGCATGTACAAGGGCCAGAGCGCCAAGGGCAATGGCTGCGACCAGCTGGTAACGCTGCTGGGCGACAGTGCAAACGGAACCAGCAGAAGAAGGAGGCGCGGCAGTCTGCTTCTCTCCTCGGAAGTCCAAGAAAACAACGACGACGTACGCATAATAACAGACGCCGACATTGACGCCATTGCACGCAGAGCAGGGCCGGCACTTTCAAAGCTGTCGCTCGACTTTGCCCCGTATCTCTCAGACGACGGCATGTACGCTCTCATCCACAACAACTGTATTAACATTAGGCATCTGGATCTCCAAGCCAACCAGACAATCACCACACATGCGCTGGAGGCACTTGTTATGAGCCTCAGAAACCGCCTGGAGTTTCTTTCGCTCAGATCTACGGAAATCGATGATGCATTTGTCCAGATGCTGTTGATAAGCACGCCGCATCTTGTGCACCTGGATGTGTCCTTCTGCAGAAAAATAACAAAGTCGGCTTTCCCTCTGGTTGACCAGTTGTCAAACATCGTGTTTACCCCGCCAGCCGATGTCGTTGCTCTGGCCAGAATAATCGCAGAGCAGGGCGACACGGCCTACAGCAGGGCGCTGTTTGCCGCCGACACGGCCTCAGACGAACTGCTTGTGACGCGGAAGATTGACGACCGGACGTGTCTCCCAAGGCTCAGGTGCATCCTTGCTGCTGGGTGCGGCTGTGTAGGAAGCACCGCAGCCACACGCATAATCAAGGTGTTTGGGAAGTCTCTGGAGATACTGGATGTCACCCAGAGCCCAGTCGCCATAGACGTGTTCCAGCATATCACAATGTGCGTTGACTGGGACTGTGCCGATGGAATAGAGCCGCTGAAGCTGCAGACGCTAAAGCTGAGCAATATGGACTCTAATGTGGACATCGACACAATGCAGCGGGCCGTGGTTCCGGAAAGCAGTGCTGGGCCAGAGCACCTGTGGAGCTTCCAGGACTTTGCGCTAGTCGCCCCGAATCTCACATCCATCAGTCTTGGCGGCAAAGACAGCTGTATTACGGACGGCATGGTTGTGCGGATAGCAATGAACTACAGGCACCTCTTGTCGATCGATGTGCATGGCTCCACTCGTCTGAGCCATTCAGGTCTGGCAGCGCTGGGCGAGAACTGCACACAACTCGAGCACGTGGATATCAGCGAGTGTGCTGGGTGCGATGACCGCGGGGTTGTTGCGCTTGTCGGCGGATGCACTGGTTTAAAATCGCTGAACATCGGCGGACTGCATATCAGCGATGCCGGCCTTTCTGCAATCGGCGATTGCTTGCGTGGCCTGGAGGTGCTGATGCTGGACTCGTGCCTGTTTATAACGTCGCAGGGGATCAGATCGATGGTTTCAAAGTTCTGCGAGTCCGGATGTCGGCAGACGCTTAGAAGACTAAGCTTTGCCGAGTGTTATGGCGTTGCCGTAGACGATGCTGCGTGGTGCAGGGAGCAGCTCCGTCCTAATACCCATGTAACAGGCAATTCTGCCCTGTCTTTCGAGTAGGAGAAAACTGGTCAGTAAAATAATAATAAAAATAAAATAAAAAAGTGGTAGCTCTAGTCATGGGATGATGATATTGCAAAGTTTTCAACGACAAGTGGAGAGGTTGGGTTTAAATGCAGTGGATATAGACATGGGTTTGTGAAAAAGAAAAGTATGCCAACAAATGCTAAAAGGCAGATGAAAAAAATTGAGAAGAGAGTCCTCAGGGTGACCCGATCTCCATGCTGATCATAGGTGGAGTATGCTGGCGAACAACAATGCCTGCCTCCTTGAACAGCTTGAGCGTGAGGTTGTCCATTCCGTAGCCCTTTGAGTAGACAACGGTCTTGACGCCGACCTGCACAATCTTCTTTGCGCATCCTAAGCAAGGACAAGTGTTGCAGTACAAGGTGACTCCGGCGGCATTGCGCACCCGACCACGACCGGCCTCAAGCAAGGCGTTCTCCTCGGCGTGGATACACAGACAGTGGTCAAGCGCTACGCCGCAGGGGATGCCGGCGTTGCACCGCGGGCACCCACCCTCGTTGCAGTTTGTGATCCCCTTTGGCGTGCCATTGTATCCGGTGGCAATGATCTGCGTGTCCTTGACCAGGATGCATCCAACCTTCCGCTTCATGCAGTTCGACCGATGGGACGCCAGCTCGGACAGGAGCATAAAGTACGTGTCCCACGATGGGCGAATGCGCTCGGGATTAAGCAGATCCAGCTCGTCCAGATACTCGTGCAGGGCATCGATCGACGGGAACACGTTGGCTATCGACACGTGAGCGCCGGCCAGCGCCCGCCTCAGATTGAGCTCGTTTGCGTCGTTGGTGTTGCGGATGATTGGCGAACGCACGTGTGGTTTGGACGCCCCTCCTGCTGCTGCTGCTCCTGCCGCTATTGCTGCTAGCGATGCGTTAGGCTGGGCCGCGCGTGCAAATGCGGGCTGGTCGTAAGCAGTCGCTGCAACGGTGCTGCTGCCGGTGCTTTCGCTGTCTGTCGATGGCGCATCCGGGTCTGTGGCAGAGTCCTCGGTGGTGTTGGGCGACTTGGGCGGATCCTCACGGGTGTAGAGCAGCTCATCGTCCATGTCGACGAATTGCTCCAGCGTAAGGCTGGGATCGTCGTGAATGCCTTTCCGCGCACAGTACCGCTTGTACCGAGTCCCAACAGGCGCCTCGATGCCCACAATAAGAACAAACGGCCGCTTGCGCAACAGGTGGAGATCAACTATGCCAGTTACGTCCGTGGTGACAAAGTTCTGTGTCCACCGCGGGGTGACGAACTTTACGATCTCCTTGGCGGAGCCGAATACTAGTGGGCTGGAAGACTCGCTGGCGGCAGATTGCTTGTCAGGCTGCGCCCCTGCATTGCTGGAGGGCTCGCCAATGCGGATACGGGCAAAGTCAAGGTTAGCAGTCAGATACTTTGCCAATTCCTCCTTCCCGCTGGCCTTTGTGCCTACGATTCTGTAGAATAGAGAGAGAGAAAGGGAAAGAGAGATAGGAGAGCAAGATTAGCATAGTTGAACAAAAAGATCAGCAGCCCTTGCCTTTTGTCGACGTTGTCGTTGTCATTGTTGTTTTCGAGGGAATGGGAAGCGGAGATAAGCCATTCACCCCCTGTTCCCCCTCCCCGAAACGCAAGCAGCGTTAATGGAGCCACAGCTATCCAAAGAGTATATCTTACCTATTATGACTATGAACATTCGAAGCTGGTGATAATGGGGGCTTTGACTGGAATACTAAATAACGTTCTTTCTCTTCTTTCACGAAGCGTGCAGATTGTATGGGGGGTATTCCGAAGAAACGATGGCTGAATATGAACAAAGTGGAGTGGAAAAAGTAGCAAGAGAACAGAATAGCCGGGTAATATCTGGAAATGGTGGAAGAAGGAAGAAAAAGCAAAAGGTAGAAGAAAGAAAGAAAGAAGGGGCGTTTGGGAAAAAGGGCATCATTGTGCTGCGTGGCGCCCTGGTCGAAATGAAAGGCAAAGCTTTTCCCGATAAACCAGATTTTATTAGCTAAAAAGGAAACGCAAAGTCATTGTAAAGGCTACAAATCGGCGGCAGTCAGCAACGCTGTGCGATATTGCCCGCTTTGCGCAAGACACAGAAAAGCATGCGGAAGCGCACGTGCAGCCCGGCGACTATCTGATCTTTGCGCCGGGAACGCACTGCTCCCAGGCAGTTAGAACGTGGTTGACGACCTCATCGACGTTCTTGCCGTGCTTGACGACAGCCATGGTCACGGGACCACTGTCGCGGATGTGGCGGGCGTCACGCAGCATAACCTGCAGGTCGGCACCCACGGCCTCGGCAAGATCGGTCTTGTTGATGACAAGAAGGTCACTCATGGTGATGCCTGGCCCGCCCTTGCGCGGCACCTTGTCGCCGCCGCTGACGTCGATAACGTAGATAATATAGTCGGCTAGTTCGCGGCTAAAGTTGGCAGCAAGGTTGTCGCCGCCGGACTCGATGAGCAGCAGCTCGGTGTCGAACTTTGCCTGCAGCGCCTCCAGCGCATGCAGATTGGCGGTGATATCCTCACGCACGGCGGCATGCGGACACCCGCCGGTCTCGACAGCCGCAATGCGGTCGGGCTCAAGGGCGCCGTTGCGCGTCAGGAACTCGGCGTCCTCGCGCGTGAAAATGTCGTTGGTGACGCAAGCGATGTTGTACTTGTCGCGCAGCGCCTGGCACAGCTTGAGCATCAGCGCTGTCTTGCCGCTGCCGACGGGGCCGCCGATCCCCACCGTGAATGCGCGCTCGCCCCAGTCGCGCCCCGTGCGGTTGTACGGCGGCCGCTCGTGGAACCGTCCTGGATGATCCAGCACGTCGTGCGTGTGGCCGTGCTCAATTGCATGGTTGTGCGAATGCGAGTGGCCGTGTGAGTGCGAGTGCGAGTGCCCGGAAGCGCTGCCGCCGCTCTTAAAGTCACACACGTCGCCAGTGTCTGTGTTGATTACCATTTTCGCTGTGCTTGCAAGTGAATAAACAAAAGTGTCTGCGTTGGATGTCGGTTGAAGAAGCCAAAAATGTCGTTGTCCGGAGAAAAACGGAGGAGGAAAAGCGAGCAAGCCGCATCCCCCGTCATCCATGGCCTTGATGCATTCTTTTGGCATGACGTTTGCTCGGCGTCGCCCAAACCTCTTGCTTATTCTTTTGCAAGCGCCTCTAAAAGAAAGGGACAAATGAATACATGATTAGATCCCATTAATTCAGGCCGTCGCCTCTGTTCTGCCCTTCTCGCCGTCCACAGCACGCCGCTTTTGCCCTCCTAACAGCAGCGCCTCCGGTTTATCTTTCTCTCCTTTTATCGCCGTCCTCCGTTTATCTGCCCTGTTCCTCCTAGCCAGCAGTGCGATTGGAAAGGAAAGAAGAGACGAGTAACAGAGGAAAAAGAGTGGCAAGCTTCATAGTCCCTTTTTTTGGTTCACTCGCAATGCAGTTCCAGTGCCTAATACGCCAGACTCGGAACCAGCAGAAGCGGCTTGTACGGAAAATTACGAGCCGCGCCGCAAAAACCGCCGCCGCCATCGCTGGCACCGCTGGCTCCATAGGCGACCGCCGCATTCTTCGTTTAAAATTATGCACTGCTGACAATGGCTGTAGAAAACCACTCACACATGCACTAGATATAAGAAGAGCGCGGGGTTTGCAGCACCCATCCTGTCTCTTTCCTTCTTCTTTCTCGTTATCTTTCATCCAACCTGCTACTAGTTTTTACTGCCGTCTCCACACTTTGCCTGTGCTTCTCCACCCCCCAAAGAAAACAAGCATGGCCGAAACCGCACAAACCAACGGAACCGCTGTTCTTTTGGACGGCAGGACCATTTCAGAGTAAGTTCTTACCTTCCTGTACCAGATTCTGCAATAGCGTCTGGTGCTAACCGTATTCAAGGTCCTCAGACACCCTCACCTCTAATTCCTTGTCGAGAAACGAAAACTTTTTCTTCTGCTCCGGCCATCCTTTCCACGTATTAGACAAGTGCGCGATGAGCTAAAGAAGGAAGTATCTGCATACAAGGATGTCCATCCATCGTTCAGACCCAAGCTTGTTGCCATGCAGGTTGGTGCTCGCAGCGACTCGAGCGTCTACATTCGACAGAAATCCAAGGCGTGCAAGGAGGTAAGAAGACTATGTTCCATTGAATGTTGTCTTGTTCTATGTCTGGAGACGAGTGGGAATGAGCAATGCCGCTTTTCTCATTCTTATTTCACCGACTAATATTGTCGGCAGAGCAATATCCACAACGGCTTTTCTCACTCTTTTGTAGACTGGAATTGAGTTTGAGCACATCCAGCTCGCCGAGGATATCCAGCAAAGCGATCTGGATGCGCAGCTTGACAGCATCAACAACGACCCCTCGGTGCACGGGATTCTTGTGCAGCTCCCGTTGCCCGACCACCTAAACACCAGGCATGTCGTGCACTCGATCCGGCCTGAAAAGGACGTTGACGGATTCCATGCCGAAAACATTGGCAATCTATCGAAACGCGCAACAGAGCCGTTCTTCCACTCGTGCACGCCGATGGGTTGTATCGAGCTGCTCGAGCGGTACTCCATTCCGGTTGCTGGCAAGAATGCGGTTGTTGTTGGGCGCAGCGACATTGTCGGCGCACCAGTAGCCATGATGCTGACCAACCTTGACGCGACAGTGACGCTGTGCCACAGCAGGACGCAGGATCTGGAGGAAAAGGTGCGTGCAGCGGACATTCTGGTTGTTGCAGTTGGTAAGGAAGGCGCAGTCAAGGCCGATTGGGTCAAGGCAGGCGCCGTAGTCATCGACGTTGGAATGAACGCCAAGGATGATGCCACCAAGAAGTCGGGATACCGCTGGGTTGGCGACGTGGAGGCCGAGGCCGTGCAGCGTGCGTCATACATGACTCCAGTGCCAGGCGGCGTGGGACCAATGACTGTCGCCATGCTTCTGCGAAACGTCGTAATCAGTGCCAAGCGCCATTTTGATGCCTCATCGCGGGCGAAGATCGTGCCCAGCACGCTTACGCTCCAGGAACCTGTGCCCAGCGACATTGCCATTGCCAGCGCACAGAAACCCAAGCCAATTGCCCAGGTTGTCAGCGAACTGAATCTTGCACACGCCGAGTTTGAACCGTATGGAAAGCACACGGCAAAGGTCACGCTTGACGTTATCGATCGCCTTAAGGACAACAGTAACGCACACTACGTCGTGGTCACAGGGATTAGCCCGACACCTCTCGGCGAGGGCAAATCGACGGTGACAATCGGGCTGACGCAAGCGCTGTACGCACATCTGAAGAAGCCGGCGTTTGCATGTGTGCGGCAGCCATCGCAGGGTCCAACATTCGGCATCAAGGGCGGAGCTGCTGGCGGTGGATACTCGCAGGTGACGCCGATGACATCGATGAATCTGCATCTGACAGGCGACATCCACGCCATTACGGCGGCAAACAACTTGGTGGCCGCGGCGGTGGATGCCAGGTGCTTCCACGAGGCAACGCAGACCGACGCACAGCTGTTCAGTCGTCTGTGTCCTGCAAAGAAGGGCGTCCGCACGTTTTCCAACGTAATGCTCCGCCGCATCCGCAAGCTTGGGATTACCGACAAAACCGACCCTAGCACACTGACACCTGAGGAGATTGCGCAGTTCGTGCGTCTGGACATTGACCGTGACGCTATCATGTGGCGCCGTGTGCTCGATACCAACGACCGCTTTCTGCGTGAGATCACCATTGGCGAGGCTGCTACCGAGCGTGGAATGGCCCGCCACACCGGCTTTGACATTGCGGTGGCCAGCGAGATCATGGCTGTCCTTGCGCTCACTACCTCGCTTGCCGACATGCGCGACCGTCTGGGCCGCATGGTTGTTGCGCTGAGCAAGCAGGGCGTCCCTGTCACTTGCGACGACATTGGCGTCACCGGAGCGCTGACGGTGCTGATGAAGGACGCAATCAAGCCGACGCTGATGCAGACGCTGGAGGGTTCGCCTGTCTTTGTGCACGCCGGTCCGTTTGCCAACATTGCGCACGGGAACTCGTCGATTGTTGCCGACCGCATTGCTCTCAAGCTTGTGGGCGCGCCGCCTGGGGAGCCCACCACACCCGACAGCTCTGGGTATGTGGTGACCGAAGCTGGGTTTGGTGCTGACATTGGCTTTGAGAAGTTTGTCAACATCAAGTGCCGTGCGTCGGGGCTGGTTCCAGATGCGGCGGTGATTGTTGCCACTGTGCGCGCACTGAAGATGCACGGCGGCGGTCCGGATGTTGTGCCTGGCAAGCCGCTTGCTGACGAATACACGCAGGAGAACCTTGCGCTCCTGGAGAAGGGCTTTGCGAATCTGCGCAGGCATATCGAGAACGTTCGCAAAGTGGGTATTCCGGCCATCGTTGCCATCAATGCCTTTGCCACAGACACCGAGGCGGAGCTGCAGCTCATACGCACGCTTGCTCGCCAGGCCGGTGCATATGACGCTGTTCCTACGCAGCTGTGGGCCAAGGGCGGCGCAGGCGCCATAGAGCTTGCCAACGCTGTGGTTCGCTGCTGCAACAACGAGGACTCTCCAGCCGCCACCGACAACAGTAGGGACAACAACGGTTTCCGCTTCCTGTACGACGCTGACATGCCCATCAAACTGAAGATCGAGACTATTGCGAAGCAGTTCTACCGCGCGGCTTCGGTCAGCTTCAGCGACGAGGCGGAGCGCAAGATTGCGCAGTTCACCAAGAGCGGCTGGGACAAGATGCCCATCTGTATGGCCAAGACGCAGTACAGCTTCTCGGCCGATCCTGCGCTTAAGGGCGCACCCGAGGGATTCGATCTGCCAATCCGCGATATTCGTGCTAGCCTGGGCGCTGGCTTCATCTACCCACTCTGTGGTGCCATGCAGACGTTGCCTGGCCTGCCAACCCGTCCCTGCTTCTACGATATTGACATTGATCCTGACACTGGCGACATTGTTGGGCTTTTCTGAGGACGCAACAGCCTTCTCTCTCAATCTATACTTTTTTTTTCCATCTGCTTTCCACATGTTCTTTTTTATTCTTTCTCTGCAGTGCCAGCAAACCGAAATAAACGGCACCCTACTCTCTAGTTATATACTTGAATGACAAGCGCTGGCACGTTTGATGGTGATGAACTTACTGTACTAAAGAAATGAAAAATGTAAAAAAGCATAAAGTATCGATATACACAAGAGCCACGGTGGTTACTTTGAGTTGATGGCGTTACGTATAAGCCTGCCAGCAGCATCTTTGTCTACCTGCATTGGACGTGACCCATCGCCAGTCCCAACCGTGCGAGCAGAACCGTCTGTCTCTGCTGCTGTTGCTGCTACCTTTGTCTTATTGATTTTTGCAATATATCGCTGTACACGCTGAAGCTCGTTTATCACAGGATGTTCTTTGGGCGGTACCCCGTTGACTTTTAGGTATATCCAGAAGAGTGTGTTAATCGAGTATGCCACAAGCGCCTCCAGCTCGCACCGCTGGATGGCTGTGAGCTTGGCCACAATTTGATCCAACGGCTGGTTCAGTATCGGTCCTAGCGCACGATGCACGTTCTCTACCGCCAGCCCAAACTGATCCGCCTGTTTCTGAAGCCTCTCTTCCGCCATTAAAAATACAAAAAGGACGCTTGTATCAAGTCTACAAAAAGAGTGTTTAAATTAAGATATTTGAATTTACTTGCTACCGATTTTGCTGAGGAAGAAGAATAAAGAAAGCAAAGTTGAAACGAAGCAAAAAAGCATCTTTGCATTTTTGCTTGAAAATTTATACGTCCAGTGATCTGATCGTGGCTAATCTCCACGGCTCCACAGTTGTGCCTGCATGTGCCACCAAATGATGCAGGACCTGCAACAGCACAGCAAGAACGTAATCACATGGAACCAGCATTTTTTTCTTCTGCATTGTGCATTGTGCATTGTAGAATAGAGTGGATTGGGATACTCAAGCACTGACTACTAATCTAGTTGCATGGGAAGACTGGGAATAGAATACAAAGATGATGGCGGGGAGAGCACATATCACTAGTAAAGAAGCAAGCTCCTGGCAACACCCAGGCTGTATAATGGCTCCTACTTGTCTTCCAGCAAATACTACTGGGACGGGACAGGTGGAAACCAATTGTACCAACAGCACATTCATTGTAACACGGTCCCATTTATTATCACTTATTATTCCATGCCAATAGACAAGTCGACAAGTAATTGATTTTATATTGATTGTCAAGACAGCCCAGAATGGAGAAGAATAGAAAAGAAAAGAGACTTACAAGAAAAAAGCGTGTGGCTGAAAAGGGAGGGGGAGAACAGGGAGCTCCGCCATTTCCTCACGAGCGCTCGCCACGCAAGCGACGAGCCAGCTGAAGGTCCTTGGGCTGGATGGTCACGCGGCGGCCGTGAATGGCAGCAAGGTTGGTATCCTCGAACAGCGAGACAAGGTATGCCTCTGCAGCCTCCTGGAGGGCAGCAATTGCCGAGGACTGGAAGCGAAGGTCTGTTTTGAAGTCTTGTGCAATCTCGCGCACAAGCCGCTGGAACGGCAGCTTTCGGATAAGAAGCTCGGTCGACTTTTGGTAGCGGCGAATCTCGCGCAGCGCAACGGTACCAGGTTTATAGCGGTGGGGCTTCTTGACACCCCCGGTTGCCGTGGGCGCTGACTTGCGTGCGGCCTTGGTGGCTAGCTGTTTGCGCGGTGCCTTGCCTCCAGTGGACTTGCGGGCCGTTTGCTTGGTACGAGCCATGATGTCAGAAGAAGCAGAAGAAGCAAAAGAATAGAAAAAGAAAAAAGTGGGGGAAATAAAAGCCCAGTTGACCAGCTAAAAACAATAGTAAGAAAATATAGTATAATTTCTCATGATAATATTAGAGAGAAAGAAAGAAAAAGAGAAAAGAAACAGGAGCCGCCAGATTGCATCAGATGGCTCTTGGGCTCCAGGACACATGGGAACATGCTGCGAAGAAAAGCAGCAGAGGAGAAGCGGCCAGTAAACGGAGAGAAAGGAGAAAGAGGAAATGAATTGGCCGCAAAGGCGGTGGTGGTGGATGTCGTTGGTGCTCCACTCCGCCTGAAACTATCCTTCCCTTTCTTATCAGCCATATTCCCTCGCGCTTGCGGAATCACCTCCATTCCATACAGAAGGGAGCTGGGTTGGTGGCTGACCCAGTCAACCCAACCCAATGTCAACAGCGGGCGTATCATTGAAAGCCATCACAATGCTTGCTACTGGAGATGGATGGAGTAAGAGAAAAGTAACTTTTTGCTTTTTTTTTTTCCTTCATTTTACCTTCATTTTATTCTTGGCAGTAATGATGAGATCCTTTTTCCTTGGTACAATGAAAGGATGTGAGGGCAACATCCAGGACATCTCAGTTTGACATGAAGACAGAAAAAGAATGGCCCCATGGTTTTGTGTGGTGGTGCACTTCACTTGATGCATTGCATATTTGCTAACAACGATGATAGAGAGAATAAACAGCAGCGCTTTCTTGGTAGTTCACTGACTGCATCTTGTAGTGCCGCAATGAATGGGCCAGACGTTTCATACCGCAGCATCCTGGATTAGCAACAAAGAAACTGCTTATTTGTTTTTCTTTGGCAGCTTTTTATAACGGCATTTGAAGGTAACCTTGCCTTATTGCTGGTTAAACATACGCTTTCCAGAATGCGTTGTTGGGCTGTGAGTATGTTGCAGATGAGCGTATGACCATGTTGTTGCTTATTGTTTTTTGCTGGAAATGTAAGGTCCCTTTCTGTTAGCTATTTTCTTTTCTTGGTCTATTCTGCTTGGCGTTTATTTTTATTGTTTGTTGATGCAGTTACAGGGACAAACGCAAACATAAACATAAACACAAACGTTTTTAGCCCATCATCTCATACTACGCTTCATTCGCAATGGAAGCATGCGGACAATTCAATCCGGAACCATCTTGTTTAACCGCACAATAATCTCATATATTAACCTCACCAAGATTTGCAAAACATAACTGCATTTAATAAAATAATAATGAACAAAAAAGAATGAAACCTCAGCAGAGTCGAAATCAATAACGATAACAGCTAGAAAAAGCAGCTGTTGTGTTTTGCTGAGAAAGCCATGCATTTGCCGCTTTTGGTCTTCTGTTCACCCTTCACTCTCGCCCCACTACGCCTATTTCGGCTGCTGTTGATTCTGCAAGAGTCATAGAACTGAAATAAAATAATGCTCGGCAATACAAAATATTCTCAATATTTCCTTTATATCCCTTGGAATGCCGAACCCAGAAAAATAATTAACGCAAAAGCGCAAATTGCCGGATTCGCATGCTACAGTGTGCAGTATTGCATTTTTTATTTTTCGTGTTGCCTGTATGTTCAAATTCCGTAAATATACGGGTTTCCATTAACCACCAGTGCCGTAAAGCACACTATTCTGCCGAAAATTTACATTGGCAAGATATTGTAACCTTTAAAATCTGCCTTTGCTATCGGATATAATATGGCCAACATTTCTGGTTCAATGGCATTTACAACCAGCTGCGGATGTGCCCAATTGATGTTTTATTGCTCATTTGTCGGAAACAACAAGATCATTCTGCCATTTCTTCCTTGCCTAGATAGCCAACATACTATTGAAAAGGTGGCTGTATACTATGGTAATCCAAAGGAATTGTATATACTAAACATAAGAATGCCCCACTTTTGCAGAAACGCATTGACGAGTATGTAACCGAGGACGACAAAAACACAGTCATGGGGGA
The DNA here is from genome assembly GCA_027578915.1 of Coemansia sp. RSA 1200. NCBI lineage: Eukaryota > Fungi > Kickxellomycota > Kickxellomycetes > Kickxellales > Kickxellaceae > Coemansia > Coemansia sp. RSA 1200. The sequence continues at coordinate 390,029 of JANBTT010000003.1, forward strand.
TTGTGGATGGGCATCCTCGCATGATTCTTGCAAGGGGGAGCAGTGCGGTTAATGAATAGCCAGTGGCCACCTTATTCAATGGAGCCATGATGGCTAGCTGTTCCACTTTGCCACGGAAAAAACTTTTTACTGAAATTTGCTTTACGAATCATGCTTTTATCCCAGGCTTTGCACACATAAATGTACATGTGCAAAAAATATAAGCGGGAATGGCATTACCGAATCAATATAGTATTTCATATGTAACAATGTCATTCCTGGCGTTTTTATCGGGCACTTTGGTATGCGTCGAGCAGCAATATCAACTGCACATTTATTAGCTCTTTACAGATCCCACGCCAGCCTTACTTCTTTTTACACACATTATTGACATTATCCTTTTTTGCTTCTGCAGCTTATTTGGACAGTAATATAAAATCCACATAAAAAGACATCCATGCATCCGCCACTGCTATATCTGTAACCACATCCTTGCTACATGATTACACAAATAGTCCCTTCCAAAGTAGCATTTCATTGTTTTTTTGCACGTACTTTTACGTAATCGCAGAGATCCAAGTAAAATTGTATTCATTCTTGTCTCTTTCCCTTTCAGATTCTGTTTGTGGAAAAAAAGAAGAAACGACTCGTCCAAGACACGACATTTTTCGCATTTTATTCTTTTGATTCTTCCTTCTTATCCCGATATGAGATTTGCAAGCACTCTAGCGTGTGTTGTCGCGGTGGTTATTGCGCTTGGCCAGGTCAGTGCAAACCCGTTGCCCGTCGATCCCGAGACCAATTTTGCGCCACATACGACACCTGAACCCAACCGTGACTGGCCTCTAAACATCATCTAAATTGAACTTGTTCGTTGTAACTTGCTTTATCTTCATCTTTAGCCTTTTGCCCGCATAGTGTTTGATTTTTCTTTCATGTTTTTCACGTTGCCTATCCAGTTTAACAAACCAAAATGAATCCAACTCAATGTGTAAAATCAAATAAAATTAGAATTATTAATAATGCCTTTTGCTTTAACAGACACAGCAGTATATTGCTGACAAGATGTTCTTAGCATCCAATATGCATTTCAAAAACGTTGATGTTGTTGAAATCATCCAGCATATTTGCACGTGCAGTGCCCGATATCCACTGCACTCTGATTGGACATAATCAAAAGTTTTTTATAGCTAAATAATTCTTTTCATTTAAAGGCCGATTGTGACTGATTTTATGCTGCGGTTTCTCTTTCTAGATTCAGTCTTTCCTTCTTTCTTTCCATACTTTATCCTACTTTTATTCTTTTCATTTGCTGACGTGTGCATTTAAATTCAATCTCACAAGACAATGGCACCACTAGCGGTAGCAGAAGAGGGCACTTTGGCACTCTTACAAGAGCAGTGCTTGACGGGCATCGACAGGTATCTCCAGCTCAGTGCGCCGCATGTAGAAAATTTTGAGCTCGTTGGCGAAGATGAAAAGACACCGCAGGATTTGCTTAGCGAAGCAAAAATTCTGGTTATTGGAGCTGGAGGCCTTGGGTGTGAGATACTCAAAAACCTTGCCATGTCTGGTTTCAAAGACATCCACGTCATCGACATGGACACTATCGATATCAGCAACCTTAATAGACAGTTTCTCTTTCGTAAGAAGGATGTTGGCAGACCAAAGGCCGATGTTGCTGCAGAGTACATGTGCCGCAGAGCATCAGATATCAACATCACTGCACACTACAAACGCATACAGGACATGTCTGAGGAGTTTTACCTTGGGTTTACGCTGATAATCTGTGGTCTGGATTCCATTGATGCGCGTCGCTGGATCAATGCGCTTGTCTACTCGCTTGCGGAGCGCTATGAACTGGAAGGATTCAAGCCCATTGTCGACGGCGGCACCGAGGGATTCAAGGGAAACGTAAGGGTTATCCTCCCCATGCGAGGCCCGTGTTTTGAGTGCGGAATCGACCTGTTTAGTCCAAAGACAACATATCCTATTTGCACAATTGCTAACACGCCGCGGATTCCAGAGCACTGCATTGAATGGGCATCGGTACTTGAGTGGCCACGGGTATTTCCCAACAAGAAACTCGACAACGACGACCCAGAACACATCAACTGGCTGGTTAAGCAGGCAACTGCGCGTGCAGAGCAATTCAACATTAGCGGAATCACATACTCGCTAACGCAGGGGGTTGTCAAGAACATCGTCCCAGCAATCGCATCAACCAACGCTATAATTGCGGCAGAATGTACAAATGAGGCTCTGAAGCTAGTTACGCTCTGCAACCCCTATCTCAACAACTATATGTATTATTCGGGCGATGAAGGCGTCCACTCGCACACATTCACGTATGAGCAGAACGACAGCTGCATGGTGTGTGGCCATAAGCAGAAGACGCTTGATGTGGCCGATGAGATGACGCTGGAGGATCTTATTGAGCTGATCAAGGAGGACAGGACACTGCAGCTCAGGGCGCCATCGCTGACATTTGGAGAAACCAATCTTTACTTCCAGAATCCCAAGGCGCTTGAGGAGCTTACGCGTCCAAACTTGACGAAGCCGATCCGCGAGCTGTTTGAGAGCGAGTCTACCCTCACTGTAACCGACCCTGCTCTGCCAACTAGTTTGCAAATGACTGTACGTTTTAAAGCCATTGCCAAGGAGTGAGTGTATTATTTTATGCTGCTGTAATTGTTAATTGTGGAACCATAATGGCACAGCAAGTAGTTTCTTCTACGGGGCAAAGTAAAGTTAATTGCATACTCTTTTGGGGGGGGGCTCTGGCTACTACTTGATGCCCAGCGACCTGGGTCTTTCTTTTCTATCAACTTTTGTAACAAGTCATTAATCTAGTTTCGCAAAAAAACAAAATAATGGACGTAAGAGTGGATGAGCAGCCATTTGTACTAGAGGGAGCGCATTGGTCTGTGGCAAACAGATGGATCATTGGCACATCCTCGCAGATATCGATAATAACGCCGCGCTGCACGATGCGCAACGAGGCCATGTCCAAGAGTAGCACTAGCGCAAGAATCGGAACATCCCAGGAGGACATTGAGGGCGTCTGTCTGCTTGACTCGTTGCCCAATAGCTTTTCCTCAGAGTATGCTGTTGTCCTTTTGATCAGCGATTCTAACATCCGGATATTTGCTCCAAAAGGGCTTCCACACATTACTGACTGGAGTGAGGTTGGGCATGGGGCGTTTGAAACCGACGCAAGTCACGTATGTGCCATTGCAAGTGCCCAAATACTCGACATCAATGGAGATGCTTTCCCAATGGTCTGTTGCGCATCTATAAGTGGAGAGACAACCGTTCTTGGTCTGGCAAGTGCCCAAGATGGCCGCATTGAAGCCAAGCGCGTACTAAGATTCCGCTCTGGACACGAGACTATCAGCCATATGGAGTGGGTAGTCGACGGGGCAGCAGATGCCGTGGTGTGCAAGCCGTTGTTGGCGGTGTGTGCAATTGACGGTTTGGTGAATCTGTGGGATGTTTCCAGGGACTTGGCAGATGCAACCATGGTTTGCACGCTGGGGGACAAGGACTGGCGGCCGATCACAGCCAGCGACTCTCGTATGGGCCTGTTAGTCCTTGCAAAGCTAGGAACTGCTATTGTAGTAGACACGAATGCCAGAGGCACCGTCAACGCCTCGTTGCAAGCCGGCAGGTTCGACATCGAGTATATTGATCTAGGAATCTCGCAAAGCATAATTTCATGCGTAATTGATGACCAGCGAGGGAGGATATATGTCGGAGCAATGGATTTCGCTATCTTTGTTTTGAAACACACGGATAAAGGAAAATGGGAGAGAGCCGGAAAGGAGGAAGAGTCAACGCTGCGCGAGGGTATGCGCAAAACAGTGATTCGTTCGTTTACCACCAAATTCAACATGAGCCGACTGCTTCTTCGCAGCATGCACATATCGCCAAACAGGCGGTTCCTGGCATTTGTAGCCGACGACCAAGTGAACTGGGGGCTGGTTAAGGACGGGCTTGGTGTGACACGGATCCATTTCCACCAGTTTGACGACTGGAATATAGAAATGGCACGATTGGCACTGGACAGGATTGTTGGCGGCAATTACCACGGCGATCTGCCGTACAATGTGTGGGATATATTCCAAGACAACACAGCTGATGAGTTCACAAGTCTGATAGAATATCTGAATCAGATGCAGCTGCCAGAGGGATCCGAGATGTTTCGGCAGAGACTCTTTATTTTAAATCTGCTTGGTCACATTCTAAAGGTATGTTTTGCTGTTTTTGCCTTTTCTTCTTTCATGGTCGAGAGAGAAGAAGCGAAGCAGGAGCTGTATTTGTTGCATGCTTGCCTTTCTTCAAATATAAAATTGGCAAACACGTGTTTTGGGCTAAATGCTATCTTTTTTATCTCTGCCATGATGCATGTATATTTTCTATTTATAGGAAAGACACCTTGATACTGTGGTTGAAATGGCACGGAACGCAGCATTCAACCATCATGTAAAGTGCCTGCTTGAACGCATCAAGGAGTCCGTAAGCGGCAAGGACGCCGTGTTGTCAGGTAGGCTTTGTTGGCCATTGTGTTTATTGCCACTTTCCTTCTCTTGTTTGCAGGTTGAATGCGTGGAGCAACTGTCAACGTATCACACTTTTTTGTGTCTCTCCCTTTTCACTTCTTTTTCTTGCTTTGCATGGAATGTCGTTTTGTACAATTGGGACAATATACGCCGAGCTCTCAGCATGCTGCCCTATGTCTATTCTGTCATTCCATATGTATGTTTTTTTGGCTTTTTGCATTGCTCTGTTCCTTTTTATACATGACCGCAGTGCATGCCTCATCGTATAGCTCAGCCGGATGAATTGCAGAATAACCACGTGAGATCCTTTGTTTGAAAGCGCAGTGGATTTCGATGAAGGGTATCATTCTAGATGTCTTTTATATGAAACAATGTGGTATATACTATCATTGCTCATGGGAAAATAGACATTGAGAGTGAATGCAACACAACTTCCACTTTAACTGATCTACCAGGCTATCTGTTTTGGATGCCTCTTTTGTGTGTGTGTGTGTGTGTGTGTGTGAGTATGGCAAGGGGATGTTTTTTTGTGAAACAATAATGTAGATAAGGATCAAGAGTATCTGGCGCATATTAACTGGGCTGTACAACAGGAAGTATTTGGGGATATTGCTGCCCAATTACCAACTCTGGTGGACAATGACAAGGAGGCGGAACCACGCTGCTGTCCGGTGTGTCAGAAAGGTGAGTTGTTTTCTCAATGGGAAACAGTCATGCGGCTGCAGAGCTGACATTGCTTGTCCCTATTGTGAAACAAGAATAGCAGTAGTTGATACATTGTGTATTTTTATGCATAGCTTTTGGCAGGGAAACTTTACGCAAATACTAATGCTTTTTTCTTCTTACGCCGAGCTGGGCTATTATAGAGCTGAAGCTTGTTTCGAAACAGGTGGTTCAATGCGAGGGTAATCACATATTTGGTAAGTACAATGTTTGCCTAATAGCACCATCGTTCAGCAGACATGAGAGTGGGAGGCTTGAAAGCCTGAGACTGACGAAGATATGGCACAATAACACATGGTCAAAAGGTACCAAGTATCAGCACCAGCAGCATCAGCAGTATCAACACCAGACAGCCATGTGCTGTGTTCTTCTGGCTATCTCCAATGTGTGCTTAATATATGTGTACTCACGAGATAAAATGTGAACATTCCAACCCATGGACGGGTTTTTCTCTCTATTTTGCACATGCGTAAATTGTGTAGATGTTTGCGTAGTGACGCTGTCGGTGTTGGACTCTGCTTGGTCGGATCGGTGTAGCACTTGCCTGGCCAAGCGGAAGAGTGGCGGGGATCAGCCTGTGGATGGTGACCTGGAAGGCAGAATGAGGATGATGTTTCCGCGTTGTCCGTATTGTAAAGGTAGCTTCTATGCAACAGCGGTGTGACATTTCTGTGAACAGAAAATAAGAAGGATTGGAAAGAGAATAATTGCTGTTCGTGGAGGCAGCGACCAAGCAATGTCTCTACAGCCTGCTGTTAGTGCAAATAACCGTAGAACATATGCTGTCTGAGTGGAACAGCCTACCAAGCCCATTTTGCCAAAACAATTAAAGCGAAATCGAAAAGTGGGGGTTTAGCCAAGCCAAATCGGCTGTTATCATTATTTTTTAGTAAGGTTTTTGTAAAAAGAAGAGCAAATTTGTCTAACAGAAACGCTTCAGCATTGCACAAATAAATATCAATTTGCATGCAAGCATCGTACGATGCAGGACACAGCCAGGTCTTTTTTCTTTGTTTGTTTTCATTCATCTCAATAGGAAATTATTAATGACTTTTCATTATCCATGATGTGGAATCCGAGACTAGAGAACTTAAGATTCTTTTTCTTGACCCGCAGCAGCAGAGGCAGCACATGCATTGACAAGCAACAGCAGTTGTTTGTGCTCTTTGTTCTGACGTCACATGAAGAAATGCAGTAGGCCGCGGGATGGATTTCATGCTGCTATTTTGCTACTGTCATGACCGGCGACCCTCCCTCGCCTCAGACGCGCTAGGCTGCCGGAATAGCAGCAGCATGCCTATTGCAAAAAGAGCGGCAATAGAAGCAAAAAAGAAGAAAAGACAGGAGCAGAGCAATCAGCTTTAGAGATAAAGAAGCGGCGGTGATATTTTGTTTATGCGGAGTAAGACACAAAGAGGGTGTTTTCCCTGGTTGTGCGTTTCCCGGGCGCTTTGCTGCATTGTGTTGCTCGCTTTCAATCACGCACCTCGAGCCAGGCGGAGCTTGGACATGCCTTGTTTTCATTTTTTTTTTCTGTTTTCCACATGGTTGGCGTGGTAAATCCAGCCAATTGAAGCGATGTCAAGGTGCGTCCCGCCACTCTTTGGGCCTTACCTCATGTTTTGATGTTCCACAATAAAAGTAAAAGGAGGAAAAGTAATGCAATGGTCGTTTTCTCTCTTTCTGAATGCGGCTCAAGAAGAAGACGAGGAAGGATGAAGATGTGCTGCTGGGATGTATAAAAGCATCAACTATCGGTCGGTCGTCTTGGGCAATCCAAAACTCGCCTCCATCATCTTCGCCACACTTTAGCAATATCCTGTATCTTGTTTAACCAGCAGCAATACTATTCACCCCCTCTCTCTGTCATTGCAGCCATCCGCCGCAACACATTATACAACCAGAAATGTACTCACGCAAGGACAACGCCAGCAAATTTGTGCTCTACGGCAGCGGCGACCCGCTGAGTGAGGGCACTACACGCATCTTTGTCTGTGGCGAATGTGATTACCGGGGCACCGACATTGCCGAGTTTGTCGAGCACAGGGAGACCCACTACGCTTACTAGTCTGACTACCTCTTCTCCATCTCTCTCTTTGCGGGAGCTGACCCTGACTTTTTTCTTTTATCCACCAAATCTGTATATTTAACGCATTCTTCCGCCTAACGAGCAGTGCAGAGAAGATTGAGAGCAAAATCAAGTGCGCGGACACTGGCGTATCATGTGGCCGTAATAAGGTTCCAATAAAGGCGGGCGGAAGAAAGGATTTATGTCTGGGACACGATCCATTTCCGTCTCCTCAAATAAAGGCTGCAGGCCACAATTGTGTTATCTGGTGGCACATGGATACGCATTTTGGCATGGCTGGTCCCGTTTCTATCGGCTTTACAGTCTGCCTTTCATCACTATCGCTCCAATCTCTGTTTATTTTGTCTCTTTCTTGTTTGGATGTCAAGAAGATATAACGTGATCTGTGCGCTGGCGTATACCACTCAGTTCTTTTTGCTTTTCTTCAAACCTTTTATTCTTCTATATTTTAACTTTTTATAAGCAACGTACATTAGTTTTCCAATATATAATTTAACCACAATAAGTTATTTTGTTACGAAAAACATCTTGGATACCTATGTTGAAAAAACATTGTTTACATAATAAGCCAATTTCCAAGCACTCCATTGCAAATCGGAATCCCCATATCTACATATACAACAGATTCGATCATTTAGTTGACTCGGCTTTTTAAGGCAAACTGAGAAATCCATGAAAACAGAGGCGCAACCATGGCAGCCAGAATGATCTGTGCCAAAAGGGGAACCCATCACGGCACAAATAAACAGCCTGATCCAACAAGGAACCGTCAAGCCGATTGCCGCGTACACGCTCTTCTTATTCAAGCACACATTTAGTGAAAACTATCATGTGAAAAAACCCACTATCAAGTGACACTGTGGAACTTTTTGGTCAAACTGCGCCTGTCTTTTTTTTTCCCCCATTGCTTGACTAGTCAGTGACATGTGCTTTCATTTCCATCTCTTTCTTTGCAATACCGAAAATGCATGTGATTTTAAAAAGTAGTCGTCTTTCGCTACAGACTTAAATACCCATGTTGTGGCCATGAGCGATTACAAAGTATCTGCGCCTTTTGCCTTTGGTAGGTTTATCCCCCCACATCTATCTTTTCTATACTCTTATTATAATCATTCACATTGTTATTACTGCGTCTTCTTTTGTTGGACAGCCTTTTGAACTGTGTACCACGCTGTAAGTTGTTCTTTTCTTTCCTCACTTCTTTCCACCCAAGCTTTACGTGATAGCAAGCACCATAAACGACAATGGCCGGAGCCGATGCTGATCTTTTACCCAGGGTTGCCAACCCCATGGAGAGTATTGCGTTTGAGCGCAAAGCGCCCTCGTTTCCCATTCGCGATCTGACATACTGGCTTGACGGCGGCAAGCGGGTGACCGAGATGAAAGAGCGCATCATGCTTGAGCTGGAGCGTGATCCGCTCTGGCGCGTCAACGACCATCCAAACCTGACACTGGCGGAAACGCGCGAGCGGGCAATGAGCAAGGTGCGTCGTCTGGCGGATCTGGCAGTGAGCAGACCGCTTGATGAGACAATGATGCGTCTGAGCATTGTCAGCGTGGTGGATCCTGGGTTCTGGACGCGGTTTGGCGTGCACTTTGGGCTGTTCTTTGGCGCGCTCCAAGGACAGGCAACGCCGTTGCAGCTTGCCTACTGGTTGGAGAAGGGAGCGCTGTCCATGCAGGGCATCACAGGGTGCTTTGGGATGACGGAGCTTGGACACGGTTCAAACGTCGCAGGGCTTGAAACAACGGCTACGCTAGACGAGAAAACCGACGAGTTCATTATCCACTCTCCAACGCTGACAGCAACAAAGTGGTGGATTGGCGGCGCTGCACATACTGCCACCCACTGCGCAGTGTATGCGCAGCTCTTTGCCAAGGGCAAGTGCTATGGTACCAAGACGTTTGTCGTTCAGCTGCGGGACACTAAGACGTTCCAGCTCATGCCAGGCGTCAACATCGGCGATCTGGGCAAGAAGATGGGCCGCGACCAGATCGACAACGGATGGATCCAGTTCACACACGTGCGCATTCCTCGCTCAAACATGCTTATGAAGCACACAAAGGTCACGCGTGCGGGAGATGTTATTGCGCCTCCCCTTGCTCAGCTCGCGTACGGGGCACTGATCCAAGGCCGCGTCAGCATGGTCAGCGACTCCGCCAACGTCGCAAAGCGTGCGCTAACAATTGCCACGCGCTATGCCAGCGTCCGGCGCCAGTTTGGCAGCAGCGGCAAGGCAGGAGAGCCCGAGACCAAGCTCCTCGACTACCCAATCCATCAATACCGGCTGCTGCCGCTGATGGCGCAGACGTTTGCAATGATCTTTGCTGCACGCGAGATGACCGCAAACTACCAGCAGCTGATGAGCGTGCTTGGCGAGCTCGGCGAGGACGACGAGGGTCCAGCTGTCAAGGATGCAATCAAGAACCTCAAGGAGACACATGCGACCAGCGCTGGGCTCAAGGCATTCTGCACCTGGATGTGCCTCAACATTATTGACCAGTGCCGCCAGAGCCTGGGCGGCCATGGATACTCGGCATATACCGGCCTGTCGCAGGCATACTCGGACTTTGCCGTCCACTGCACGTGGGAGGGCGACAACACCATCCTGACGCTGCAATGCGGCCGCTACCTTGTGGCTACGGCGCTCGATGCGCGCAATGGCCAGCCGCTGCCTGACAACCTGTCGTATTTGCGCGACGTGGTTTCCTCTGCTGGCTCTGCAGCTGCCAAGGCGTGCAAGGGTGACTCTGTAGAGCAAGTGAGCGCATTGAACACATTGAAGGCTGCATGGAGCAGTGTTGCCGCCAATGCAATCCGCAGCGCAGTGCGCGACTTTGAGGCTGGACTGGAAAAGGGATTGAGCAAGGACAATGCCTACGAGTTCTCGTCGGCTTCCCGGTTGCATGCCGCGCGCATGCACACGTACACGTATCTGCTGCATCGCTTTGCTGCGCAGGTTGACCAGAGTCCGCCGAAGCTGCGTCCAGTGCTGACGCTTCTGGCCCAGCTGTTTGGCGCACACTCGGCTGTCCAGCATAGCGGCGAGTTCCTGCAGTCGGGCTTCTACTCGGGCGTCCATGTCGAGACACTCAAGGCCTTTGTCAACACTGCCTGCGGCGAGGTGCGCAAGGATGCCGTGCCTCTTACCGACGCTTTTGGATACACCGACTATGTCGTCAACTCGCCGCTTGGCCGCTACGACGGCAATGTGTATGAAAAGTACTTTGATCTTGTCACTAGCCTCAACCCAGCAAAGCCCGTGCCCTACTTTGACTCGCTGATCAAGCCGTTGCTTGAGCGCGCCAACGAAAGCGATCCGGGCCCAGAGCTCGAGATCGACCAGGAGTAGAAAATGTCTTCAATAGAACAAACGCTTTTTCCTTCGATTAGATTGTATTAAAACCAAGCTTCATGGACCACGGAATGTTTAACCTGCAATGACATCATCGTATGCACAAGTAACTGGGGTTTGAACAAAGGCATAAACGGCAGCCCCTGGTTCTGCAACAAGCTTCAGTATGACCCATGAAACACAGTGCTGGTAGTTTAGTGAACTGCAAAGTGCTTTCTTTTCTCTCACCCAACAATTACTTCTTTTCCATGTCATGACAATATCCTCCCCCACATTATTGTTCCTTCCACTGCGATTTCACTGTGAGGTAAAGAAAAACTCTCATAAAGACGTTTTTTGTGACGCTCTATATCTTTTTGCTTATTCTGCCGTCTCTTTTCATTATACGCATAACTTTGTTATTTCCCCCCGCCTTTCTGTTGCATTTCGTCTTTGCATTTCGCTGTTTCTATTCTGAAAACAAATTGTACTTTAGCATATATTGCGCTGCGTTGCCCATACCATGTCCGGGCGGATACTACTTGGCGTTACTGCGTCAGTCGTCGGGTCCCTTGGCCATTCGCTCGGAATGACACTCCAAAAGCGTGCTCATATCCGCGTCGAGGACCTCAACAGAATTAGCGGCAATAGGGTGCGCAAGACTTGGCAGGACGGCCAGTGGCAACTGGGCTTGGCGCTATACCTGCTTAGCTCAACAGTGCCGCCTACAATAGCTCTCAGCATGCTTCCGGTATTTGTAGCAGCACCATTGGCAGCAGTCGGCCTGGTTTCCAATGCAGTGTTTGCGCGCTGTATTCTTGATAGCACGTTTGCTCGTACTGATGCGCTTGGCACTTTGTTGGTCACTGCGGGAAGCACTTGCGTGGCTGCCTTTGGCGCCATTGACGAGCCTTTGCTCTCTCTCCACGACCTTCTTTTGCTGTACAAGCGTCCCACATATGTGCTGTTTTTCTCCTTCTACTTGACGCTTGTCATGGCTCTTATCGCTATGGAGCTTTACTGGCGTCGGAAATACCGTCAGCTGAGTACTCAAAACGCCACGGTCTATTATAACAGTTCAGACTTGCGACAGCAGCAGCAACCACAACAACAACAACATCGGCAACACCAGCAGCAGCAGCAGCAACACTGGCAACAACACCAGCAGCATGGCCATAATCAACAAACGCCGCCATTTCCCCTCAATGCACCACGTGTGCTTTTGCGTACAATCTCAACACTGCCGCTAAGTGTCTCACCACGTGGCGACCATTTTTCCGAAGAAACAACTCCTCTTCTAGCTTCGCCTGGCGTTGAAGCAAGAAGGCATAACAGCGAAGGCACTGAAGAAGACGCGGATGAATCGCCTGCGTCGGCTCGGCCTTACTCATCAACAGACACGCTTTTGCTGTCACATACTGCTGTTGCCGAGGGTCATGATGCTCGCACGCACCCGCCGGCCTCCACAAATGCTGTCAACGACATGTATCGGCGCCACTTTGTGAACGAAAACGAGGGCATGCTTCCAAACGAAGCAAAGATGAGTCGTAACCTTGCGGTGGCGCGGTGTGCCTCAGGGTTTGTCTCCGCCGCAATCTCGGGGCTTATATGCAGTCAGACCCTGCTGCTTGCCAAGTCAGGGATCGGGCTGCTTGTTTTAACCGCAAAAGGCAGCATGCAGTTCAAGGACCCGCTGGCACTAGCAATTGTGACCGGGCTTGTCTTGACAGCATTGGCCAATCTATACTACATCCAGCACGCACTGCGTCTGTGCAGTACGCTAACCGTTGTTCCGATATGCTACTGTAGCAGCTCTCTGTCAGCGTTGGTAAGCTCGTTGGTCTACTTTAACCAGATGCGTCTCCTGACCCCTTTGCAAGTCACAATGATCTCTGTTGGGATTGTGTTGCTGGCAGTCGGTGTTGGGCTTCTATCGTCAAAGGCGGCTGGCGAGGACGGGCCTGTGCACATTTTGCCCTCCGACGATTCGATTGCAGAATAAATAGGCATATCAATTATAAAGTCAAAGAATGTGTTCATAAATAATGTTTTGATGATATTGAGGAAAAGTGGTAAAATGTCTTTAATTGAGAATAAGAAAAAACAACAAGAACAATTGCATGTCCTCCATACAACATGCCAATTCACCAAGCGTCAACTGAAAAAGAATGCGCTTACTGACTGTTCTGGGTAAGAACGTCCCAAACCACAGCCGATACCGTTGACAAAACCATGTTTACATGTTTGCGCTCGTGCTCGTATAGACCGCTGCGTCGACGGTCGCGCGAGATAGTGTAAATGCCGCCAAGCTTAGTGCCTGTGCCATCGGCCTTTCTCTCGAACAACAGCTCAAGCACGCTATGGCAGGAGAATGGATTGAGAAGAATGAGCCGAGCAAGATGCTTGCCGCTCTCTGGATCAATGATTAGCAACGAGCCTGGCAATGCCTCCACAAGAGGACGCACAAAGAATCCATCGGATGCAGCTGAACAAGTGCCAGAACCAGCACGGGCAGCCATGCTGGAACCGCCGGCAGATGGATCAATCGCTCCTGCAGTAGAGGAGGAGTTAGGACCATTGGATCTCTTGTTCATACTACTGCCATACGAGTGCGGATGCACAGTGTCTGTTGCTCCAGTAGGAACTGCCTGTATTTGTGACTGAGTAGACGACGAAAATACTGGATCGAACCCAATCAATGAAGATATGGACATACCACTGCGCCCGCCACGTCCACCGCCACTACTTCCATTGGAATGCCTCCTTCCGTCGTTGCTATTACCGCCTACACCCGAAGACAAGCCATCACTCTGTTGTACCTGCTGAAGACGCTTGTTTGTAGAATAGCAAGGCGCATCGTTTCTCTTTGGTAACGGTACATCGTGCGTCGAGGAAGACCTGAACTGAGAACATTCACCTGCATCGATAGAAGGTGATATGTTGAGTGGCCAGCTGCATGCTGGCTTAGAGGTCGTATTCCGGTGCTTCATGCACAGCCAGGGGCTTGCAAGATTGTCCAGTTGCACGTACCGCCCCAGAATCTTTTGAAACGTAGGGTCGAGCAGCATTCTCCTATTGATGGAAAACTTCAATGGCGACAGCAATTGGAGGATCTCGTCAATGTTCTCTGACGACTTATTCGATATGATCCGACCATGAGAGTCTATTGCTGCTACGGGACATTGCGGGTCCCATGGCAACGTGTGCGTATCGACATGCACATGAGCCGAATCCTGCTCCGAATCAGCACAAGCAGTGCCACCGGGCCTGTCAATCGTGGAACGTCTGCTGTTAGAGGCCCGCTGCATACCAGCAATCGGACTTGATGGTGGAGTAGTCACTGCGCCAAAACCAGTTGCTGCTGCGTGTGAGTGGTTAATGCGGGGATCCTGCAAAGGCATTCTTTCGGCACTGCTATGCTTCAGGGTTGGATCTGCACATAGAGACGACATTAGAAGAGCTGATTCCAAGTAGAGATGTCGCATACGAAGTTGGAGCGATCGAATGACGCGCTCTGCCGGTATGTCCAACAGAACCAGCTGTTGTGCTGAATCGTCAAAAGTACACACATCCTCTCGATCCCGCCTTTCAATAAACCCGACAAGTTCAAGCACATCGCTGGGAGCCAAGAACGTAGGCAGGTCTGCCATGTGCAGCTGTTGGCAAATCCGATACCAGTTGATGTCGCGATGATAGTCAATTGCTGTATGTTTAATTATACGTCTAGCCGTCTTTTTGATCCAGCGAAGGACGTCCGGATCCTCCTTGTCGTACTCCTTGGGATCGATATTTGAGACCTCCATGACCATTGTCGGCTCGTTAGCCCATACTTCGCCCTTGTTCACCCAGTCTCGCATGTCCACATATACCAATCCTAATATTCTGTGCGTTGGGCAAAGCCTAGATCTACCTGCTTCTTTCGACAATTGCTCACACTTGACACATTGGCGCATTCCATACATACTCATCTTCTCATCAGCGCTGCCAGGAGAACCACTTAAGCAGTCAGGGAGCTGACCCAAGGATCCATTCCGACTCCGAACATTACTGGCGTGAAGACTGTTCAACCCAAAGGTCGTCTGGGGATCCATGTCGATAACCAAGTAATAAGAAAGTTGCGCTGGTCCATAAACCGTAGGTCGCATATGCGACTGACAATTATCGCTATCTACAGTCTGCTGCTGGTCATAAAGCCCATCCATCTGCGGATCGGTTATCACATTGCTCGATAAGCTTTCCATCCATCTTTGGAATGGGTGCATATGTTGCTTATACGACTGCTGTTGTTGTCTGCTGTAATTACTTTGCGATTGTCCTTTCCGCTTGTGAAGGTGACCTCTTTGCGCATCTCCAATACCACCGCTTCCTACGACTGCCTTGCCAGTATTTTGTCCTGGACCACTAATATCGGTTGCAGTAGCAGCCGGCATATGTGGATTATACGTGCGGTTCCTATGGCCCATACCAAGTGCAGATTTACCCTTTATATGACCAAACAACTCAGCAATGTCGTCTATTGCAGACGGCCTGTGATCTCTTGCGTCGCCATGACCGTTAACATTGTGATGGTGACGTAGTTCCGACAGGTTTTCGACACTGGCTTGCTGGCTACTATCGTGGTTCCGATGCTGATCACAATGGCGACGACGATGGTGATGGCGGTGGTGGTGGCGATGGCGCTGTTCAGATTCCCTGTCTTTCTTAGCTGCCTTTTTATAAGAGATATCCGAATGGCTCATCTGACGCTCCTTGCGCCTCTGCAATTCAAGACGGCCTTCCTCAATACAGGTGTCACAATCAGGAGTCAAC
Source organism: Coemansia sp. RSA 1200 (assembly GCA_027578915.1). Taxonomy (NCBI): domain Eukaryota; kingdom Fungi; phylum Kickxellomycota; class Kickxellomycetes; order Kickxellales; family Kickxellaceae; genus Coemansia; species Coemansia sp. RSA 1200. Next base: position 405,526 of record JANBTT010000003.1, read on the forward strand.
GCCATCAGCGACACACATACCGAAGAATCAATACTTGTTAAATGTATTCTGGACAACGAGTACTCGTTGCTTTCTTGGTCGATCGACTTTTGACCGCTAGCGAGGTCCTTCCACGCAGATGCTTGGGGGTGCTGAGTATGACGATTGCTGTTCTTTGCAGCATGGTCTGCTGAACTGCTATTGTAAAGCGGAGCCGGCGAGAAGGAAGGTATTATTGTTGGATAACCAGTCACGCTATGAGTGCTCATGTAGTGACTAGTACTCGAAGACATTGTTCCATTCCGGTTTATGCTATAGTCAGGATGCTTGTCGCGGGCCCTGTTCGATTCATCCATTTTACGCGGGCCAGTTGCAATGGTAACTTCTTCTTGCTTTCCACGATCATCCAAACGGGATTGAGTGCCAGTAGTATGGCTGTGGGTTCTAGCCAAATCTGTTCCGATATAGAGATGCTGACCTCTGCCTTTGCTGTTAAATGGATGAAGATGCGGATGCTTGCTATTATCAACATCTGACGACCTTTGACTCGCATAATCCATCCTTGATGCAGAGACAGGGGCAGACGAAGCAATTGGCACGCCGCTTAGCACCCCACCCGAACTCTTATGCCCGTGTGAGCCTGAATAAAAATAGGAAGGCCGGTCGGCACGCGTAGACTGCCATAAATGGCTATCAGAGTCACTGCCAATGTCAGAACCAAACACATGATGGTCAGAAAACTCAGAGGCAATGTCGTCGTATAAGCGGTAGCAGCCAGAATGCGATGCAGCATCGGTACACAGATGTGCCACCGGAACTTCATCGCTGACTGACCCATCTAAGCCTCCCTGAATAGGCGGCCTGCATCCATCAGTGTAAAAGTAATAATGCTCCGAATGGCTCAAAAAGAACTCATACATCTCGCGATGCATGACTGGAAAGCGGGTCCTTACCAACCGTCTCGAGGAAAACCGAGTGCTATAGTACCGCTGCTGGGACATTATACCAAAAAAGATGGTAAGGTCAATATGAACATGTAGCACTTGAGCAACAACCTTGCGTCTGCTCTGACCACGACCTTTAGTTGCGCCAATGTTCTGCGGTCTAAAAGTGATGTTTCCTGCGTGGATAGTCCCCTCAAGGTCAGATCCGTCAGAGTCGAGATCATTCGAAAATCCGTTTGGCGTTTCGTCTTCCGATTCGCTGCTGTAGAGCGGATTGTTACTGTGAACATTAGCGCTTAAGCCACCACGCCCGCTACTGGTCTGTTGAGCCATCTCGCGAAGACCCAGAGAAACGGAATCGGCAGGCTTGAGCAGATAGGCAACGTAGCGCAGCTGAAAGTCGTAAACAAAGCTCTTCGCATGAAGCAGCTTTTTGAACTTTGACAATTCAAACGTGAAATTCTTAATCGAGTTCTGATTCACTGTGGATCGTACATACCCCGGAACAGAGGAGCGCCATTCGGGCGTAAATCGACCAAGAGCATAGACGCGGATTGAGAGCATCTCTGGGTTCACCTCAACCTCCGTTACCAAGTTGGACCGTTCCGTGTTGGCAAAAAGATATGCACAGGGGACTACGATGTTTGGAAGCGACAGATTCGAGGTATCAGTGCGGTGGGTTTGAATAAATCCCGATGGTGGCTTGCCCATAAAGGACTTTGTAAAGCTAGAGATCTTATCGGGCGAGTAACCAAGACTCTCCAGCGCCTGACTCCAATGGTATCCCTTTTCATAGCGCTTTGCAATCGCATATCCGGTGCTGCACAGATAGTCGATATAGCTATCGGCTAGGTTTTGCAGCATCGCCGACACAACATAAAATAATCGCTTGAACGCCCGCAAATCAGTTCCAGCTGGCCTTATTGTGCGGGTGATTTGGATCGGCGCGCACACAAAGTGAAGCAAACGCGCGCTCTCCATTACCATCTTAATGTTCTCCAGCGATATCTCAAAAGTGTTCTTGCTGTTGGATACCGCTGGGCTATGCACCGATCCTTTGTCCATGCTATCCTTTATACTTTCCTCGCGTTGATCTTCCCTTGCTAGAGCCTGAGCACGTACATTGGACTGTGAACTGCTTGTCTGTTTTGCGGCGATAGGCATTATCTGGACAGGTGTCGTCGAGGCCTGGCCATAAGAAGTATGAGAACCAGTGCTAATCCCCTCCAATAATGATAGGCGTGCACTGTCTGGGTGTCTACTGCCAGTGAGCAGGTGTGATCTCCCGTATAAAGATGTGGAAAGCCCATTAACAACAGCCATCCGCCTCCACTGCTCAGCTATCCGCATCAACTCATCATAACGAAGAACATTCCATATTCTGCCCTGATAGGCACGCATGAACCTGCTGCCAATACGGAACAACGTGTCAGGATGGCGTGTGTCAACATATGGTTGCGTATAGTCAACAAACGTAAGCTTACGTGCCCAGCGTAAATGCTCTGACTGGAGTTGTCGCAATACAAGTTCATTCTTCATGTCATTAGCCGTCATATCTGCCGCAGGTGGACTCGCAAGAATCTTCTCGAGCTCTTCAGACCCATCGTAGACGCCAAGCAGGTCCTTGTAGAATGTGGAAAGATGCCGATCAATGTTGAAGTAGTGGATTTGATCGTCTGTTGCAACCTGCTTCTGCAGAGCAAACTTGTTGATGAGATCCCTTGTGACATCGCGATCGAGCCAAGCGCTCGAGATCCCCTTGTGCTGCGCCTTGCGATCATATCCAGGAAATATTCCTCCCATGTGCGATGCAAACATTCCCAGAAGCTGCTTACGACGACTTTCGCGCTCAAGACGCTGCCTTATCTGATCACGCACACTATTCCATAGATGTCTCGACACGTTGTATCCTACCATCTCCAGCTCGCCGCCAACGAGCCACACGACCAGCCAAGCAATTGTTGGCGTGCGCTCGGATGTCAAATGTAGAGGATAGTGTGTAATTTCATCAACGCTAAGAACAGGGGTCTCAGGATCGGCAATAGGTTTGTAATCTGATGGAGGCGGCATCTTCTTTGGGCCTGTGTTCACAGAGCGACGCTCGGAAATGGCGGGTAATCTGTATGAACGCCGACCCATATGACCAGCATCCAAGGCCCTGTTGTACGAATGTTTTTGGCCGCCACCGTAATGATGTTGTGGTCTTTGGTATGGCTTCTGGTGGTTATGCTGGCCAGACGATGAGCTCTGGTTGGCATCGCCTTGAATCCACCCCTGCAGTCCAAGCCCATGTATTTGAGGCTGCCCAACAGCACCCGAGCTCAGTGACGAGCGCGTGGTTACACGCTGGTGACCAAGTGCAGGGTTGTGTCTTCTTGGCGGATCCACACGTCGAGGCGGAGCATGGGAAACTGCCGAGGTTGAACCTGAAACACCCGAGTAAGACTTATCACCACGGTAAGACAACGATGCTGGGCGCTGGAGCTGCTGGGTGTCAAGCTCATCTAGAGACAGCGTACACATTATGCAGAACGATTGCCGTGTTCCCTTTAGCACTTTTGGCAGTGCGGATAGATCGTAGACAATGTTAGCATTGCCCTGTTGATTAGAAATCCTCAAGGAATGTGCAGGGAATAGCGACTTGGGCTTATCGCCAATCTCGCGATCTGCGCTGTCGAGTACGAGCGGATTTTCCAAAAGCCTAAAACGTGCTGGGTGCATAGACGGACACATTGTTTGTAGCACGTCGTAAAGCTCGTCAGAAAACCAGTGCGAAATTCCAGTGACGCGGGGAAGCTTTTGCCGATGGTGGCAAATGGAGTGAACGGTTTCTTGGCAACCCCAATACTGCGCCATTTGCCTGGCAATCTCCATTGCATGCATTTGCCTTTTGGTAGTTTCAGTAAATGTACTTGGCGCTCGAAGGGCCTTGCTTCCTTTGGCGCGCAACATTGCAAGCCGCGCTTGTGCAGCCAGCTTCTCATCCGAGGCCAGGGAGTACAACGGAACCAACACGCATTTTGGCTGTGAAGACGCACCAACCAACGACGCGCTGCTGTTACATGCTTCAAGACTGGCAAGTGGGTCGGGGACTTTCACAAGTGGATCGGCCAAATCTCCCCATCCTGTATATAGAATCGGATGCAGGATGTTTTCAGAAACGTAATCACCAAGCGCGTTCCAGTAAACGCGAGACACATACGCAGACAAACGATCAATCCTCACGCTTGCATTAGTCCACAGAGTTATCGCCACAACCTGTTCGCCCTTGAACTCATCGACCTGACTTTCCATCAACTCAGTGATATTGCTAAACTCCGATGCGTCAAGTCGCAAGTGCGCACGGGCCTCCTTGAACTGGCGCATGTACTCGCCAAACAGACCTGCAATCTCTAGGCTAGATATTGTGCGCGTTGTGTCGGACTCTCCAGACTTGCTGCTGTCGATTGGATTCCCAGATGCCGGATTTGGAGAATTGCTTGGTTCCGACGAGTTTTCGCTGTCAACAAGGATGGATGCTGATGATGAATGGGAAGACTGTGGTGCTTGCTGTTCATGCGGCAATGGGGTATGTGATGCTCTGCGCTGAAACATTTTGGAGGATTGTTGACCCGGAGAAAGCGGACCGTTTTGCGAATAACCTGGAACCATTGTGCTTGACACAACATCCATAAAATAGCTTGCGGCACGGCGATGCACAGACGACTGGCTTACGCGCCTGGCATTACCAGATGCCATTGTCAAGGCATCGTCCGTGTTCTGTATGCGTGTCTCTTGGCGAGCACCGCCTTGATCGCCACCTGCTGGTGGTCCATGAGGCTCAGAAGAACCTTGCGACGGAGATAATTCCTCCCAAATACCTCTTGGCAACATGCGGTCTTTTGTCAAGGGCAATGCTGTGACTATCGCAACTCCGGTGCCAATGTCGGTCATTGCCTGTGGTGGGGCGCCGCTCATGGTAAAGAAGTTGTACAAAAATGTCATCTTCTCAAGCGGAACACGCGCGGGAATCTGGCCGTCATACTCCCAACCCTCCATGATGCGGCTTATATCGTCTCGCAGCACTCTCGGCACCTGGCCGTCAATTCCCATGCCACCATCAGCAACAGTCTCATTACTGTGGCATCTGCGCAAATGAGCAAATGTGCGCCGAATTGCCTTTGGAAGCATGTCAGAAGACGGAAAGGGGGAGATAATGTCGCCTAGGGCCTGCTTGAAATAACCCATCAACCGGCCAACGTCGTGAACAAGTTTGGGTAGCGGCATGTAGAGAACAACTGGCTCCGGATTGCACATGGGGAACAGAAAATCCATGTCATGCTTATTCAGTGTTACGCGTCTAAGTAACATATCTGAAATCTCAGGCATAGTGACATGTACCGTTATTCGCTCTTTGATCTTCCGCACAAGGCTCTGAGTCATCTCCTTTCTGGGCTTGTCTACGCCATGAAGATGCAACACAAAACAAGGAACAGTCCTTTCTTCGCTGTGCATACCCTTGACACTATCACCAAACACAGGGGTCTGAATCCCTTTCAAACCAATCCCGCCACCAACGTCTGGGCGAGCAGTAAGTGCCTCTGGTAGATGTCTGACATTTCCATCCAGAGGCGATCCCGTCGTGGTGGGCTGTGTCAGATTTATAGCAGACTGTGTCTGGAGTCTGACAGTCTGATTTTGGCCAGCGTTTCTACCGGGTTCTGTGAAGCGTCTGGATGCGCTTGCGGACGTGCTGGGATCTTCGATGTTGGTTAGCGATGACACAAAATGCTTGTTGGACGGCGATTCAGGCGTTGCAGGCACTGAATGATAAGATGAGGCAGCCCCGGACAATGGATATCTAATATTTCCTCGCAAAACACCATCTGTGCTATCCAAACGAGGAGAAGAGGGTTGCTGACCATCCACTGATGCCGAGAAAATAGCGTCGCTGTTGATTGCGGATGTTGCCGGTGCAAACACAGAAGACCCAGGGCCCTCCGTACTGATCGGCTGAATAAATGGTGAGCGCCTGCGCATGTCATCTTTTGGCCTTGTCATGAACTGAGCCTGAGAAGCCGGATCGGGTATGGATGCACTACCCGCTCCCAAATCAGCAAACGATAACGACGAGTCAAACATTACACGCGAACCAGTCTTAAAGGGTTCGTAAACATTAGGGTTGGGTGAAGTGGTTGCCACAGTATGAGCACCGCGCAGTATCTCATCCGAAGAGGTCATATGTGTCGCAAATGTAGACGTCTGATCAGGCATACTAGATAAGGAGCTAGTCGTTTTTGGTCCCTTTTCATGTTCGCGCATACCAAACGGATTGATATACGGGACGCGGTCAACAGCAAGTGAGGCGTAAAACACGCTTCCCTTATCGCGCACAAAAAACATGTTGCGCTGGTTGACAAGCCTGTTATTCATCATGCCGCTAGCGAGAACCGCCTGCACTGCCCGAGTTGGCGATATGCGCGGATGAAGCGGGAATATGTGTGTGAACTGTTCTTCGCATGAATAAAACTCTGGATGGTCCGGAATGTATGGCTTGAGTATCGACGCAATGTTGAACGGATTCCTAGATAACGATTGGCCATAATTGTAATCGTCTGCTCCGCCGGTAGATGTGCCAGCAGATAAGTAACCATCCTGATAGATCGAATCGCCTCCCATCCGCGCCTTGATATCGCCATCTGTGTTGTGCACACCCAAACCCTGGCTATCATGCGGACCCTTTCTTATGTTTACTTGTGAGCTATCGCCACGCACTGTGTATGGTTCCAGAGACTGCCCAGTAATACGTGTGGCTCCGGCTCTGGAAAGTATGCCAATACGAGAAGAGTCTGGCGGAACAAGCAAATCAGGAAATCTGTGCGAATCGGCCATTTCCTCAAGTAACAGTCGCGTGTTTGCTGCTTTCAATGCAACCATCAGGCGCTGCCGGGTCACTGCTAAAACGTTGTCGGCTGCTTCACTAGTGACTATCGAGTAGTTATGCGTCAGTATGCGAACACCATCTAGCTTGGAAGTAGGCTTTATAAGGAACCATGATGGAATCGCATCCGTGAGGTCATCTGTGCTTGATCCCTTATACCCGATGAAGTTAACGTTGCTAACATTAAGAGCTACAGAACCGCCCTGAGCATCACTCTTTGCGCGTGCTCTGATACGATCTCCAGCCTCCATTCGAGCAGAGCGGCTGCGCACATCACGCGCGTATACAATGCCGCCCAGAGACTCTAACCTGCCAAGAGGGTAGCTTGTGGGGGAGCCCTCTTGCTTCAGAAGCTCGGTCATTACAAGGCGGACTGCTTGGCTGCGTTTCGATGCCTCCGGCATATCAATGACAAAGTTCAAATCAAGCTTGTTTTGCGAAAACTCAAAGCGATCCAAGGGAACGTCGTCGTCCACAGTGGTAGCAATTGTATGCCATACCTGATTAAGCAAGGCCACGGTGACTGGTTTGATGTCGCGTAGTGCATACAATGTCTCCTGAGCAATGAATCGAACAAATTTGCGGTGACAATGGCGTACAAGCTCCAACTGGTCGTGCGGGAGACCTTTCAGCATAGCCATCTGTGCGTTGATATGTTGTTTGGCAACAATAGAAGAAGGAAGCTGATCAGCACCAATGCTAGAAACACCATCCTTGGACACAATCGTCACCGGATCAAAGGACTCTTGGACAAGTGATGAAAGAGACATTGTGTTTTGGAATGACTGATGTGGCCTAGTTTCCAGCTCATGCTTGTCAGGCTTTGGCTGGAATAACTTTGTCTTCTCCTCCGCTGCCACTTCGGTATCCGAGCCAGTCGGGTTGCTCTTACTCGACTCCTTGTTAGGAAGATACATACAGTTTATATGCAATATAACACGCACATCCTTCAAGGGTTCAAAATGATCGGTGGGCGGACGCCATGGGATGCCCGCCTGCTCGCACAGAAGCTCCAATGAAAGCGGCAGATTATCGATAGGCATATTGAGTCGCTTTTCATGTCCAATGTCACCATCAAGCACTTCGACTGAGCATTGGAGGTTGACAAAAAGCGGATTATGTGCAAGTTGCAAGCACACTTCAAGTTCGCAGCGTTTGTCGGGTGTGGTCTTGCAATAATAATACCGTCCTTGCGACGGATCGACGTCAACTGGAAGTGGAGTAAACGATTCGCACAAGAGGTGCATAAACTTTTCTTGCAAACTCTGTTGATCCGCAGCCTGCCATTGAATGTCGCGGCTGATTCTCGCTACATCCTGGCTGTGCAAAAACGCAGTAATGTCAACATCAATGGACTGCTTCTTCCAGAGCGTTGACTGTTGGCACGAAATCAGGTCCAGCTCCGATACCCTGCGCTTGAGAAGCAGTGCCAAGTATATTGTCTGCAAGTTAGCCTCTGAATACATACGCTCCAATGTTTTAATCTCCTCTAACGCATAGTCTGTGAACGGAATCGGCACGTCATTTTGGCCAACAAACCCCTGGAAGCAATCACCAAGAACCTTTGTACTGCTGCTATGAATCTTAAGCGGCCGAAGATTGAGCTTGGTTTTGAATGCTAATTGGTAAAGGGGATCCATTGACCGCACCTTTCGCCGCATCTCGGATTGATCCATGCTACATTCCATAACCAGCGTATAGGAGTTTATAGAAGTGGGACTAGCTCCTTCCGTAATCGGTGCCTGGTTTCCCAAAATAGACTGTTTCAGAGCCGGCGTAAATACTGGTGGACTTACTGGCTCAGAGTATTGTCGCTTGTGACCGGTCGTTTCATTTGTCTCGGACGATGAAGAGCTCTTCTTATCAGACGTTTGGGAGGCACTACCACTAACAGATCCATCGGTTTCATCCTTTTCTGCATCTGATCGATCTGATTCACTTCCAACTGTCGTCTGCTGCGTTGAATCGTTGCCGTAGTCCTGCTGAAATTGGCGGTTAGGCGCGGAAAGAGCAACATTGGGCAAAATCACCATCAGGAAAGAAGTGCTGTTCGGAAGGCGGAAAACAAACCATTTATCCATGTAGAGATGTTCATCGAGGCCGTTGGGAATACCAGTAGCCTGGCGCATATCAGGAATATGCTCTGCCATCTCCCCCACAATGCTACTCGCAAAACGCAACTTGTTAAAGTTTTCGGCATTTACGCTTATTGCATCACAGTGACTGAACAGTGCAAACTCGAGGAAACACCGATGAGCAACCGTTGTAAATTCGCCTGTTGTCATCCACTTTGTCGTTAGCTTGTTGAAAAACAGCTTGCGAGGATGGCCAGGGTTGATTGCCGCCAGGATAAACGGGTTGTACTCATTCAAGCGATACTTTTCGATAAATGGGTCGTATTTCCCCTCATCATTCTTGTCAAAGAGCGTGAGCATGAACCTCTCTAACAGGATTGCGCGCCGTTCTCCATACCTGGTGCCTAGATGGACAATCCTGAGCTTCCTTTGCTCCACTAAACTACGCGTGTCGTTTCGATCGTGCGTTTTGTAGTATTCGGTGGCTTTAAACTTCTCAGTGATGTTTCCATCGGTATCGAGCATTTGGATTTCTAGATCTTCGTCCGGATCGGGCTCCCGTGTTATCTCGAATGTTGGATCATCAACAATAATATTGTCCGGTCCGTCCGGATGGGTCCACAGTGCATAGTCGGGTGATATTTCCGGAAGCTGGAGCATACGAAGAGCAATCCGACTAGAGTTGACAACAGCCATAATGGAAAACATATTCATCCGCCTGCTATGGAACTCGGCAATATTAGGTACCTTGAGCTGGAAGCAACGCTCTGGCTGAAGGATCTGTTGAAATGTTCCCAGCGGCGCAAGAAGACGGAAGTCGTCCTCAAAAAGCATGCGTATGAAACGCGCAGACCATGGCTCTATCCATGTTCTGGCAGTAACCGATGATTGTTTCATGTCCACTATAATCTGGTACTGGCATGCCAACAGCAGCTCTTCAGCATCATATCCCTCCCGCTCGTGGAAAAAGGTGATACAACTGTCATACTTTGACGCATCTGGCCCATGCATCAACCCTGTGCTTTCTCCTTTAGCGTTGAGCAATGTAAAGTCCTGTCCAAGGCGCTGGTATCCCAATGTCAGTGCCAAACGATGAAGCGCCTGACGAACAATCTCGCTATCTGACCCTTCGCCGCTCAGATCTTCATATCTACCTTCGCGTGCAAGATATGACCAGCGCCATTCAACGACATAAGTATGCAAATCTCCAATGTCACGCGTGCTTAGCAGGTTTGAAGGCATCTTTTCCGCAATATCAAGATCCATAGGCAAAAGATGCAGCGGTCTGGTAGCACGGACGACAGACTCACGGTTGGGATCACGGTAGCTGGGGCGGAAAGAGTCGCTGAATGTTGGCAAGCAGTCCATGACAATCTTTCGAGCGTCAACAGTACCGTTATAGAGATAAAACGACACTCGTAGAATCCAGTTCGTAGACATTTCCCAGCGGGCAATAATGAAGGCGGGACTCTGGTGCGATTGTCTGAATGTACTCCGCAAAAATACAACTGACAGTGTTTGGTCGCCAAGAAGAGCCCACGTACCAGCTTGACACACATGTGCTCGAAACTCGTTCATGACGCGCTGTCCCTGCTTTGCTGCTTCTGTAAAGTTTATGCCATCAAAGTACGACGAAATAAGGTCAGCGTCGATAAACATTGATGTTACGTGAGAGAAGTTTGCGAGGGATTTAAAGTCCCCATCGCTTCTTGAAAGCTGAACAAGAATGTCGTATACGCGGTAGTGCTCAGTGCCCCAGTCGGCGTAGCTCATAAAAACGCTTAGATCTATCTCTTCGGTGAAGACACGGCTGGCTAACGGAATTGTTCCGTTGTTTGTAGACAAGGAACTGGGTTTAGTAACAATGACAGGCGGGACAAAAACAGGAGGTTGATTCTTGTGCTGGTTGACTAATGCACCAGGATCTATTGAGTAGATTTGCCGCAGTTGCTTGTCCTTGTCATCAATAGACTTTAGGAAATCGTGAAGCATCGCCACCTTTAGAAATATACCGCCCTTGCTTTTGTCATTGTAATCGGATCGCAAAAACACCAGCGTAAACATATTGTATGCACGAATCATAATCTCAACCATGTTCGGATTGCGCTGACTACGATCGTCCAGCGATGAAACATGCTCCTCATATTCCTCACTGGCAGATCCAGAATCCAGGCCCTGTCCGGAGCCTGATCTCGACACTGATCCTGATGCTGATATTTGAGCATCGCCTACACGACCACTCTTCCCGGCATTCCCTTGTATGTTGTTAAAGGCCACGTTGTGAACATTCTTGATGCGGTAGATTACTGTCACGTTAGGATGCCAAACAAGCTCCAAGTTAATATCCACACGCTCAACCAATCCATCTCTATCAAACTTTGATACCTGGATGCTACGGATTGAGAACCCCTCGTTCATCCTCGCTTCTATCAGTGCACCCATATTGATCGGTATATTGTAGTCGGTGTATCGAGCAGTCACTGTTTCCACGCTTGGCGGTCTGCTTTCTGGACACCAGGGAAATTTGGGATCTCCGTTTTGTGTAGTCTGCAGGCCGCAATCCTTGTTAATATTCAGCCTTTCGCGTGGAAGATCACCTGGCCGCCGGCCTCCATAAAACACATGGTCATACCTATGGCGAACGGGCGTTCTAGCAATTCGGGTCTCTCTAATGAGCATAACCTGATGGTAGAAGTTGACTTGGTGTGGAAGCACCGTATCCGGGCAATCACTGGCATAGATAAATCGACCATTCAATGACGCTGCCATGTAGAACAGAAGCTCGCTGTCGCTCACATAGCCAAACGTGGTCTCCGGTGTATACCCACCGCATGAGCCAACCTGAACAAACGTACAGCGAGTATTTCGCCGAACCAACGAGCCTGTGATCTCCTGCACTTTGGAGATCGCAAAGTGTGATTTTGCAACGCCATCTGTAAGATAGACAAATGCGGGCGAGCACACCTCGGGCATTATCTTTAGGAAATAGTCTGCAATCTGTAGCGCATGCACAAGCGGCGCATCAGGATCGTAGGTGAATGTAAACGTGTCACCTGGTCGAGGAACCTTGCCAGAGGCGCCGAACGTCTCAAACGATTGTCCGGTTTGGCCTTTACGTCCATGGCGAGAGCGCTTGGATCGTTGTTTGGAATCCACAATGCTTGGCTCTGGCGGAATATCAAGAGGTATCGGCGGCTGTGGAGGTGGGAAACTTCCGAGAGAGTCAGTAATTTCGCACTCGTAATTGAACAGAAAATTCCGAATTGTCTTTATGAATGCTGGTATTCCCTCAGCGGTCACCATATGTGCGTGGGCTAACGTGCGGCAGAACGGAAGCTTCTTGCGGTTTTCTTCAATTGGATATGACCCCGCCGGTCGTGGGCAATAACCAACTACGCTGGCACATATATGTGGCTCGACCTAGACAGTGCATATGCACAGAAAAGTACAGAAATAGCACTTAATTAGCAGATAGATTATATACACAAATTACCGAACCATGAACAGCCAAGGATTATATTTTTTTTGGTTTGATTGACATCTGTGAGGATTTGTAGTTCTTTATGGCTGGGCAAGTAACTTACTGTGTAGTCTGGAAGTCCAGTGATTGAACGGACAGAAAACGGCTGTACCATGCCCATGAGGCACTTTTCAAGCGTCTCAACAGCAGTGTGGATATACGTGTTGTTTGTGTTTGGATCCAGCGAGTACATGCTCTGACTGATATCGATAATGAAGAAAACATTATACTCGTTGTCCAGCGTCCAAAAAACGGTGTCTTCCGTAAAGGTGTACCTCCTGTCAAGGCTCTCCTCCAGCAACGAAATGTCGTCTACCGGAGTGTTTAGCATAGAGTGGTTTGGTTTTTTCTCTAGCCTATGTGATGCTCCGCGACTCTGCTTTTGGGTGTAAGGAAACGAATTACGTGCTTCCGTGCTGCTTAAGGAATTGCTCCCTGCGCCCCCAACTGATCCGCTTGGAGCAGAATCCGCAACAACGTCAATTATGTGGTAGTATGGATTATCCATGTCCTTGAATGCTAGTGGAACATGAAGACTGTTCAGCAACCACAAAGCGTGGTCGGCATTGCGTTCGTGCACTTCTTCTTTGGTTGCCATTACCACAGCACGGGCGACATTTACAGGAGAAGGGGAAGGTAGAGCAGCAAAAGGACCAGAAACGCTGCTCCCACCATGGCTGGTGTCTGTCTGCTTTCTATCGCTCATTCAGAAAACAGTGACAAAGGGTATTTCTCCAAAATGCGCTGAAAGATGCGACAGCAACGGCACTGTCCAAGAATTGTCTGAGGTTTCTTTTTCTGGTCGGGGTTATATCCTAATTGCGTCTCTGTTTTGCGCTGTGACTTTTCTGAAGCGGATTTGACAGAATAGAAATTGAGGATTGCAACCTGTGGGATAAAGGCACAATGTAGAACACCCCTGAGGCAAAGGTGCTTTATTTTCGAGTGCGGGATTTTGTAAATTGGCGAAGGATAGAATAAAAGGCAAAAAATGAAAATAAAAGATAAACAAGCTGCAAAAAAAGAAAGAAGGGCACCTTTAAAAGTTGATCTGTTTGTGCATTTTTGCCATCATGTCGCTTTTTGGTTGATCACACATTGACAAGGCAAAAATATATATTTGTGTGCGAAAATATTATTTTGCATTCCAAAGGAGGGTGGTCCTGTATTAGTTGGAGTGTTTGAGTGTTTGGAATTTCACCTTACCATGAACGGTCTGCGGAAGAAAGGCCAAAATCCTGAGCGATTTCAGCGCAGTACGCCTGCTTCTTTATCTTCCTCAGCTTTTTTGTCAGCTGCTGATTCTTTGCTATCAGCCGCCGTAACTACCAGAAACAGTGTGCATACAACCAAGCAGACCAGAGCAGTCAGAACAAAAGGCAATGGACATGAAGGGAGAGAGGTCGTTATTATTTCTCAACCTGAAAACCACAGAAACGTGCATGCACAACAACGTCACCCATCAAACCAATTCGGAAGGCTAGATCCAACCATGTGATCAGGAGACGAATGATTAGATTGCGAATCATAAAAAATTATGAGCCTGTTTCAAAACGTTTTTAGATCCATAGATGCACAGAACAGATGCTGCACGTATCCTGCTAAATATTGAGCGCATGTGGCATCGGAGAAAACCCCCTGGCCCTTAATTTTATCTATATTTTATCTTTTTTGATCTGCGCTCATATATCAGTCATAGTGGAGTCTCAATCCGAAGAAGCATAAATAGGCTGGCTTTTCTTGACACGAGACACAGAGGCAAATGTGGGAACGAGCCTTCAAATCCTTCCAGCTTGGCAACCGCTTATACCAGACCCGGGCTGGACTTTAAAAATCTAGCTATTCCACGCTCTTAGAGCGACCGGACGACAGGTCGGATGATAAAGCCCATGAAGGGCAATTGGCGGTTCCTCTTTTTCTTCTTCATTTGCGGTTTCCGTGTTTATTTCCAAGTCAGTTTAGCTTTTCCTTCAATAAATATATTTTCTTTCTAACATGACAACCATTTACAAAACGACTGAACAAAGAGAATAGGGGCAAAAGAAAATGACCGGCATGCACTTGTGCATTTGTATCCCATTTATCTTGCATATATTTTTGAAAGTGGAACTGCGATGACTAATGGAAACTCTCTAAATCCTCTACACATTTTGACGGACGGCTGCCAAAAAGGAATGACCGAAATCCCCGGTATCTTATTGAAATCAAACAAGAAAGAAGTGTGCTTTTTGGTTTGGCAACTGCAGCTGTATGAGAAACAATGCAAACGGGAGCCAATTTCCACTTCTGTTGTGCTCGCTCGCCAATGTGTAGAAGCATTTCAGTAATATGCAAGTTGCAAGCATTATGCAGTGGATTTTTCTGTTGCAATGTCCAAACAATCGATTGAGGATGCGCTGCATTGACTTTTTATTCTGTATTCCTCAACATGCACATCTAGCGCTACATACGCCACGTATTGCACCATCTTTCAATCACATCAGAATACCTTTGAGACACACACTTGCGCTTGAAGGGTAATGTTTCCTGGAGAAATAGCCTGGTCAACGCAATCCCAGACAAGAAAGAGACCAATGTGTCTGGACCGCCGAATACAGTAAAGAAAGACTGTTTCAAACGGATAAAGAGGCAGCCAGCAAACAACAAGCATGTGCTGGCAGCTCAAAAAATAAATAAAAAAGGGTTTTATTATCCATTTCGCTTGTCAACGTGCGTGTTGACCATTGCCTAAAATGGTACTTCATGATCGCTAGACCTAGCAAGTGTCTGATCCAAGACCTATAGCGTAACCCATACATACTCGCTCCGCATTCTCAATAGGTGACAACAAGGCTTTTCGGTCGTCATAGATAGAACCTCGCTTTTTCCGACTTTGGCCCGTGTTTAGCGGAAATGAAAATAGTGTTTATTGCAGCAAGAAAAGCTGGATTGCTTTGAGAGTGGGCTGTCGCAAAAAGAACGCGGATAGAGATTGTGACTGATGTAGATTAAAACAATATCTTTTAAGGGGAGGGAGACAGAGAAAGCTCTGGCAAAAGGATGGATTTGTCAGCGAACCCTATAATCATTCTCAAATTCGACTGGAGTGAAACCAAGTGTGCGAATGTGGTATTTAAAAGCGCAAACCATTGGCAGGGGGATTCGCTCTCTTCTCCACTCAGCTGTTTCCCTCCAATTAATGTTTAAACGAAAATTTTCTTTATCTTCAAACGCTCAACATATTTTTTCTTTCTCCTTTTTGACGTTGTCTTTCGCAGCTTTTACTATTTACCAGTTGGTTTGTGTTTCTTTATATTGCTTCTATGCCCTGTTTTTATTCCTGTTCACCATTCTGCTAGTATTTTTGTCTAGTCAACAGCCATATACTATATTTGTATCCTGAGCCATTCTAGTTATAATTGCGTGCTTCTAAAGCCGTCTACTTCATAATACAGTATCTATTCAACCCGCTATCCGCGCAACAATGGGTCTTTTGTCGCTGGGCACGCCACTTCCCTGGGATCAGGCCAAGGGTCTTGCGTCTGAGGTACGCAAGCATGGGATTGAGCAGTTTCTTCACATCTGGCGCAACATGAAGGACCGTCAAAAGGATAGCCTTCTTTGGGGAGACGAGGTAGGTGTCGATGGCAAGAGCATCAAACTACATTATCCAATTCTTCTTACTAGAGTGCTGCAAATGCTTTTTCACCAGAAAAGCGCTTTATGCTAAATGCGTAGAATTCATGATATAACAATCCAATCTCGTTACAACCAATATTTTTTCTTTTCTACCATAGATTGAGTACATGCTTGTGTCTCTCGACCGTGCAAATCGGCGTGCGCGGCTGTCCCAGCGTGGCCATGAGCTGCTTAGTATCCTGCAGATCGATGAGAATGAGAAGCTGGAACGTGCCAAACAGACAGGGGAGAAGCCCGAGCTAGAGGCCCTGTGGAGACCAGAGTTTGGCCGCTACATGATTGAAGGTATGCGATGGAACAGTTTTTTTATGCCAAAAGATGTGTCTGATTTAAGACAGAAATTGTGGACTCTGCTGCATAACACTTTGCAGCGTATTCAAGCAAGCCGCCCATTTGAAAATAGAGCGGGATGCGAACGCATGCATTTGGCGTGGTTGGTTCTCAGGAGACGTGACACTCGCAGTGAAAAAGGGGGGGCTTTATTTTCCACAAATATCCTTTTTGACGCATGTCTGCTATCTGAGAGGGGAGGATGGCGACAGCTGCATGTTTTCAGCTCATCATCCTCCGTTATCGATAAATGTTTTCTTGATACTGTCAACCAATCCTCGTTAGACTTTAATGCGCCATTCCTGCATGTCTATCAGTTTCATTTTTACCAGAGGCTGCACAATTGAAACAGGAGTTGATTTGTGATCTAAATTGCTAGTCACAGGGCATATGCAACGCGTACATTGAATATTGTCTGGGTTTTTTTATATCTAATTGTGCCATGCTCCCAATTGTTCTTGCAACATTATTAATTACATGCGTTGGAGCTAATTTCTTTTATCTTTTAACATGCTGAACGCCATCAATGGGCTATATAGGAACCCCTGGACATCCTTACAATTCAACCGTACACGAACTTGCCAATGTTGAAGCGAACATGAAGAGAAGGTCAGTTGTGAGACATTTGAAGGTCATTTTTGGCTTTTTGCGAATCTACCATACTAATCCATTCTCCAGTCAAACATGTTCTTTTATCTATATCCACATTAGACGCGAGATTGTAACTTCGCTTATGGACAAGGACGAGGTGCTTCTTTCTGTTGGCAGCTACCCAAGCCTCGGTAGCGGCGACTTTCTGATTCCACCACACAAGGCCAATGGTCAATTTTCGCGCAGTCTTTTCCTCCCCGACGAGGTCATCAACCCCCATCCACGTTTCCGCACGCTTGCAGGCAACATTCGCGAGCGCCGTGGATCAAAGGTAGCCATCAACATGCCTATCTTCCACGATGTAGACACACCACGGCATTTTATTGATCCGACAATTCCTTTTGACCGTAATCTATTCCCTGGAGACAAGGAAGCGTCTGAGGGTGCGGCGCTTCCTGACCACATTTACATGGACGCCATGGGCTTTGGCATGGGCTGCTGCTGTCTCCAGATCACACTACAGGCACCCGATGTTGATAAAGCACGTCGTCTGTATGACCAGCTTGCAACGGTGGGTGCGGTGCTGATGTCACTGTCCGCAGCATCGCCAATCTTCCGTGGCTACTTGGCTGATGTGGACTGCCGGTGGAATGTGATTGCTGGCGCCGTTGATGATCGGACACCAGAAGAGCGTGGTGATAAGCCTTTAAACAAGAGTCGCTTTGTTATTCCAAAGTCACGGTATGGCACCATTGACACCTTCCTCGGCTCGTCTGACGGTCACTTTAAACCAGAGTACAACGATCTGAAACTTGCTTATGATCATGCTATATACGAGCATCTGTTACAGAACGATATTGATGACCTGATGGCGAAGCATATCTCGCACTTGTTTATCCGCGATCCTTTGGTTATTTTTGAGGAGCTGCTTGACCAGGACGATTCGGTTACGACAGACCACTTTGAAAACATTCAATCGACAAACTGGCAGAACGTGCGCTTCAAACCACCGCCACCCAACTCCCCAATCGGCTGGCGCGTCGAGTTCCGGCCTCTGGAGGTGCAGCTAACGGACTATGAAAACGCTGCATTTGCAGTCTTCACCATTCTTCTTGCTCGCGCACTGCTTGCATTCAGTGACATTGATCTGTACATTCCTGTCACCAAGATGGATATCAACATGGAGCGCGCGCATAGTCGAGATGCAGTGCTCAAGGAAAAGTTCTTCTTTCGGCGGAGCTATGCGGCGGCCGAAGACGATGACAAGGTGTCTTTTTCAAGCAGAGACGGCGAGGGAGATGGGGTTGTTGAGATGACAGCCAATGATATTGTCAATGGCTCATCCGACTTTGTTGGCCTTGTACCGATTGTCGAGATGTATCTCGACACAGTAGATATGGATACATGTGTGCGCGAGAAGATTGACAAGTACATTATGTTTATTCGGGGGCGAGCAAACGGATCCATCATGACACTCGCAGCCTGGATGCGCGACTATGTGCGTAGCCATCCAGCATACAATTTTGATTCGGTTGTATTGCCTGAGATCAACTATGATCTTGTTGTTTCGCTTGATGATATTGCCTGTGGCCGTCGCTCAGCACCCGAGCTGACTGGGAAGTAGTAAAGGGCGCAAGCTCTGGCTACATTGTCAAGCGGAGCGAACGCATTTTTCTATTCTATATCTGCTTAGTATATTATTAGCTATTTCTAACGTAAGTGAGCCGTCTGGATTGACGAGAATGAATACATAGAGATGAAAGGCCAAGGTTGTGTTATTTAAAACATCCGTTTGTTCTTTTTATTTCTCCTTGCGTGGTCATCGTTAAACACACTTGCCTGCGCTTTCCGTCTTGTATCAATAATGCTCTTTAAGACTAGAGCTGGTGATAGGCAAGGCAAACCTAATCAGAGATTTCTAACCAGCAGAAAGTTATTTTAAAATTTATTTAGCAGACCACATATACCAACGCCTGCATAAAAGGAGGAGACTCGAGGGTTGCCAGAAGCCCTTGAGTGTAAACTGCCTGCCCTTGTTTGCGGTGGTTGATGCTGAATCTGGGTAGATCCAAGGCTAACAATGTGTTGCAGAATGATGCACATCTTCATAATCGAGCTTGTTATTACTTTTAATTTCTTTTGTAGAATGAACACATGCAAGCGGTGGTGAAATAACAACAAAACAATACACACACAATCCATGTGCACATCCTTCATGCTCCGAACAGGCAATATAAAAGAAAGACATGTCTGAGGAACACATTGGTCAGATAGGCTGATGGCCAAATTAACAACAATCCAGCTGGCTGAATGGTGAGACAGGCTGCTTGGTCTCGGAGTTGGATGCTGGATCTGCCAAACAGCCAACCGGATGATGGGTTCATGGCTAAAATGGAGGCGTGCGGCCATACAAAAGAAGGCGCAGTCGGCGGTGGAAGACATGGAGAAATGGCTGTATGCGAAGGTGCAACAAGAGGCGTGCCAGCCATTGGAAGGAGGAAGTGGGCGTGCAAAAACGATGCGAATTCGGCATGAACCATACGGGGGGACTCTTCTTCGTCTTTCTTGCTGCGAAAAGAAAGTAAGAGGTGGAAACAAAACAAAAATAGATGAAGATAGCCGCCAGATTTTAATGGGGAGGAAGTCTGATGTCAGCTCTAATGGCTGGTGCAGAACCGACGCTTGCTCTGCTCCATACCTGCGGCTGCTCCTTTCCTACGCTGCGAGCACGCATTCCCTAGCTTCACTTGCAAAAGGGCGCGTGTGCGTCACGAAAAGCCTCCTCCCAGCACCATGACAAGCGAAGCAATTCGCTGGTGACTTGCGCTTGCTTCAGCCGCGCACGCAGCCTTCCTTGACCGCTTTAAAATATCGGGTCGTCCAAGCAATTCTGCTCTGAGGATACAACGTAGACAGACGGCAGGAGGTTCAAAGTTATTTTCTTCCTCTGCCCCCTCCCTTTTCTTTCATTTCTTTTCCTCTTCTCTGTTCATCACTTTTTTTATTACATTCTGATATTCTATTTTCGGAGGGAGTGAGCACGCCCTTTTTGCTCCTTTGCCTCTCGCATACAGCATTCTGGCAGATCAGACTGCCTGTTCTTGAGAGCGTTGTGTGGCCCCAAGACGCCGTGTCTCCGCTCCACCACCACCACTCTCGATTGCAACTTGCTGTTATTATATTGTACACACCAACACCCACCTTATTTCCAGCGGCGTGCTCATTGCAGCCTCCCGCTTACCGGTATCTCACACAGTATGACCCGTTTAGAGCAGGACGGACAGAGGCCGAAGCAGCAACAACAAGAGCAGCAACGCATGCATTGCTGGAGAGATATCCTTCCGAGAATGGAGGATATCCGCGCCCGGGCAACCGACCAGTTCATTGCTGCCTGGAAGGACTCGTCGTCCGTGTGTGTAAACTACTTTACCTGGCACGAAACTGTAAGCATCCACCATCACTGTGCTAGCTTCTCAATTGCCACATAACCTGGCGTGTCGGATAATAGGAATCTATCACCAGCCCCTCCCCCTTCCCATGATTATTGCAGCAGGAGCGCTTCATTCCCTCCTGCACTCTTTTTTCATTTACCATGCTTGTTTGCAGGACCTGCCCTCCTTCTTTTCCTTTTGTTCCATGTCTGTTGAATGGCCAGCTGCTGCTGTATATGCCTGGGGAAGCTTTCTTTTCATAGCTCAGATGTGACATGTCACGAGCTATACGATCCTGGTGATTCAACATTCTTCTGCTTTCTAGATACAATGGCAACCAATCCATCACAGCAGCAAATGATGAAATGAGAAAGAGAGAGCGAGAGAGCGAGGAAGAAGCGAAGATTTGGTCTGTATCCTCTTCTCGCTGTGCTGCAGTTTGTCAGCGACACCGACAGACAGCTCCTGCTCATCGCAATTCCTATGCATTACAGGAGTAGATTCTGTCATATGTGCTTGGTTTTTACCAGACTGTGCACTCTCATCATCCCTTTTGAACAAGCAGAACACACGCACACACACAAATCTCAGTGCATGTTCTTGATTCTTCTTCCTCTTTTGCGGTGCTGCTACAATCCATCATTTTGCGAGGGTAGCGAAGGCAATGTCTCCCATGCTTGATTGTTCAAGGGGCTTGTGCATTCAACTATGCCACTTCACTGTCCTATATCCCTTTCTCCGTTATCTAATTGTATGCTTTTGTAATTCTGGTTGGTATTTGAACAAAGAGATGATGCAATTGTGCATATCTCAAGTGTAGATGGGGTATGTTGTTGTAAAGCGCGACGATGTGAACAAACGTGTTGTTCTCAGCTCAAGAGTGCCGGAGATACTCGAAGAAATGGGCTGTGTCTTTGATCCGGCTTCAGCTGGCATGCATCCCCAGGCATATGGCTCTGACGATGACGAGGTTCAGCCACCGCTCTCTGAAACCGCCTTGAACACATGCTGGCGTCCGGCTCATGCGCGGTTTGCACTGAGATGTAAGTAGAGCAATTCCACAATAGAATAAGCATGTGCATCTCATTGCGGTTTCTCATTTTCACTCATTTTCATGTTATTGTGAAATTTTAAAGTCGTGAAAGTGATTCGCTGGCAAAGAAACCAATGTAGCATATGGCATCTTGCAGAGAATCACTTGTCCTGTTTGTTTGTTTGTTTGTTTACCTCTTTTATTTTGTGTTGAACCAGATCTTTTCTTTTTCATCCACGGCCAACGTTTGCCAGAGCCGCTTACTTTTCGACCTACATTTTGGTTCATATTTTCCCACTCGGCTGTGTGAATAGCGTGAAACGCTTGCCACACGTCCACCCCTTCTCGTATTTTTGCGCAGAAAGCAGAATTATGAATGTGCAAATGCTGTTGCCGTTCTTTTTTTTTTGACACACAGGTCAGCGCTTCGTTGCTTGTCTTTATTTCTTTCTCTTCATTTATTTCCTTTTGCGTATGCTCTACAGGTCTGCTGATTGATGCAGGAATAATACAAATGGATATGCTTTCGGAAGTGCTTGCTTTGCTGTTAAAAACCCAACAGCTGCCTCTTTCAGCCAACCTTTCGCAATTCCTTTGAGCCAGGAACACGCAGAATAACGCTTGGCACCCAATCTTGCGTGATCGCTTGTTTTTGGTTGCTAGATGTTACCGAAACAAGAGAGGTTTTCATATTGCTATTATTTGCGGCATTGCCTTGTATGGAAAACAAATGACTTTTTTCCTTCCTTTTATGGTAATATGTGGCCAGATATTTGGATGTTCCTTGTCTTGTTTTCTTTTGCTTGTATTTGCCAGAAGCGATTTCCATAAAAATATAATAACAGCCTTGAATCTGCACATCAAATACGATTGCTGTTCCCAAATACCGGCAATACCTCAGCCTTCCTGGGCGACGTGCACCGCCTTGCATGCAATTTGCTCAACAATTGCTACTCTATCTCTGCGCCTTTTTCCATTGCCAATGCTCCTTTTCTCTCCAATCAATGTCAGTTTCTGCTATTGCTGAGTAAATCAGACAAGGCGAGCTTGACGCACAGCCGCGCCTTTTCTGCATTCAATGAATCCCAAAAAAAATAAAGACGAAAGCAGAGCCCCCCTAATTTTGCTTTGCCCCCTGAATTCGTCACCCAAAAAACGCTGCTCTACTATCATCCAAGAGGAAAAGCACAGCGCCTGCATGCATTTCGGTTTTGAAAATGGCGCTCATTCCCAACCCAAATCGCGCGTATTTTCTGTTGGAATCTTTGTAGGCCAGCCATCGTACCTCCATAGATTCGCTGTTGGCCAGCTTGCTCTCGAACTCAAGGAATGCTTCGAAGAACGCCGCAGCATTCTAAAGAGCAGACTCAGGCCAGACGAGATGCTGCTTTCGATCAGCCAGTTCCCGCTGCTTGGCTCCGGCACATACATTGATGGCCAGGGCCCAGCCGATGGCCCGCTTCTTCACAGCCATCTGCTGTCGGACCAGTGTCTTAATCAGGTGCCGCCGTTTACGCTTGAGATCAACGGCATCTGCGATCGCCGTGGCACTGTTCCTTACACAGCGGTAGCAGTATTCCGCGACAAGGAAACAGAATGGCCGTTTGTGGACACAAACGTTCCACCGCTGCAAATGAACTTTGACTTTGTTGTTCAGCCCGAGATGGCCGCGGATGAAAGCGAGGAAACTGCGGCCACGCGCGCAGAAGCCGCAACAGCAAGAAGGAGCAGCACCGCCTCTGCACGCTCCGCCGACGACCATTCATCCAATGGATCTGCAGAAAATTCGCAACAGGATGAGACAGACGATGGCCCGAACTCCGTAATAGCAAGGCTGGCGCGTTCTCCGTCGGAAACGGCAGCAACAAAAAACTGTTTGCTGCTAGATTCACCCCTGTTTGGAATTGGCAGTGGCGGGGTCCTGCGGGTCGCTCTTTGTGCTGCCGACCTCGACGAAGCCCGCAGTCTGTATGACCAACTGGCGCCGATCAGCGCTATTCTGGTAAGTTTGAAGGCTATGGAAACGGAGTTGTGTTGGCAAGGGTGCTTGTTTTTTTTTTTGGACAGACATGAAGCGTGCAGTTCAAGAGCCCCTATGCGGCTGGCGGCGTGCCCATGCTGTGTCTGTAAATGCTATTTGACCAGTGCTTTGTTGGCCATGTATCGCTTTCTAATTCTTGCTTTTCTATTTACTATGAGGGTTGTAGACAGCACTCACCGCTGCAACGCCGATCGTGCGAGGCTATCTTGTCGAACGGGACAGCTACTGGGATGTCCAATGCAGCACAGTTGACGATCGCTCGGCTCAGGAGCTGGGTCTGGCACCGCTGACCACCGCTAAGGGAACGCAGTTTAAATCACGGTTTGGATCAATTGACACATACCTTGGGCCAGGCCCTGGGAACAACGATCTGGCATTCCAGCCCAAGTTTAACGACTGCAAGTACACATATGACAACTCCGCATACTGGAAGATGAAAGACAACGGCGTTGACCACTTACTCTCGCAACATGTGGCCCATCTGTTCACCAGAGACATACACTACGCATCGGAGAGGATGCTAAAGACAGCGGGCGGCACTAGCAGCAGCAAAGGCGACAGCAGCTTGAGAAAGTCCGACGGGCAAGAGCATTTCAAGCGATTTCTCGGATGCAACCGAAAAAACGTCTGCCTTTATCCACCAAACACACGCGCAGGCAGCGGCTGGGAGGTCGAGTTAATGTCGCTTGAGGTGCAGCTGACAGACGAGGAAAATGCTGCGTTCATAACCTTTGCTGTGCTGCTCAGCCGCGTTATTATCTCGTACCGTCTTAACCTATATCTGCCCATTTCGCTGATGGACCAGAACATGGCTCGTTCTCAAAAAGTGGGCGCAGTGAAGAATCAGCTGTTCTATTTCCGCCGCGATGTCTTTGGCGGCAGAGACGGTGCATCTGCATGCTCTGGGCGGATCCTAAGACCCGGCAACGGAAGCAACTGGCGCGTGACGCCGTCCGACGCCTCTGGAGATGACACTAGCACCCCCCGTCGCCACATTGGAAGCAAGTACCCGGACACATCCGAGTACATTGAGCTGACAATTGACGAAATCATCAACGGATCGGCCAGATTCAAGGTCACGGGGATCCTCAACATCATTTTGACATACCTGTCCACGATGCGCCTTGAATACGAAGTCGAGCAAAAGCTTCGCCGCCAGCTGCTTCTTGTTCGTAGGCGGGCGAGTGGCAAGCTATGCACCCTGGCCACGTGGATGAGAAACTTTGTACAAAACCACCCAGACTATCGTCACGACTCTGTTGTGCTGCCGTCAATCAATTACGATATGCTGCGGACCATGAATGACATTGAAGAAGGCAAGGTTGCGGCGCCTGAGTTGCTGGGATAGCCAGAGATTTGGCGCCTTTTGTTATTTTCTTCTGCAAACATTGCCACTCGTGCTTGCTCAGCCGATTTCTCCTTTTCCTTCTCTTTCATTCTTCATGGGAGGTGGGATGGTGTACAGGCATTCACTTTCTTTTCTCCTTTCCTTTTGCCAATAAAGCTTCTTGGCCATGCAGATCTGATAGCACAATGTAGATAACAATGCGTCGTAGCTATGGTGTTTACATACAGTGGGAGTCTTTGTCTTCCAGCGCTATCCATTAAACTTCAAGATGTGAATGACTTTGCCACATCGAGCTGTGGCTTGTATGGAAATCATCAGCACAGCCTTCCTGATAGCGCCAATCAGTTGCACAGACCAGGCCCAGCCAATGAGCGGCGGCAATGTGTCTGATCTTAATGCGAAATCAGCAACCGAAGACAAAAGCGTGGTTGGATGCTGAAAAAGAAATGAATGTCTGCTCTCTTCTCTTGGAATTTGCAATTGGGTATTTTCTTCTTTCTCGTGTCCATTGGCCTCCTTTCCATTATTTTCCTTTGTCTGTCTTACTCTTTTTTCTCTCTCTTTTACAGCCACGAATCGCACTGTTGCTGCACGCCTAGGCTACCTTATTTCCGCCTTTCGTCTGGCTGACTCTTTTCATTTGGCCTGCCAAATGCTTGACTTTATTGTCTGTGTTGGCGGAATATACGTTTTCTTTCTATCATGGTCGACGCTTCAGGAGCGTGTGACAAGCGCGGAGTATGGCGAGGACCGCCAGAGGTTTCGGTTTACAATTGTGCTTAACACAATGCAGGCTATCGTGGCGTCAGTGGTTGGATACTTGTATGTTCGCGTTGTCCAGCGCAAGCCGATGGTTCGTATGACCTCGCACAGGTGGAAGCGGTTTTTCCAGGTTGCGTTTCTCAGCTCCACGGGATCGCCTTTTGGGTACATGGCGCTGCGGTACATAAACTATCCGACAATGACACTGGCAAAGACATGCAAGATGGTTCCTGTGATGGCGATGAACAAGCTGCTCTACAACCGCCATTACCCGACATACAAGTATGCGGTGGTGGCGATGGTCACGGCGGGGGTTTCGGCGTTTATGCTATTTAAAAGCAACACAAAGGGCGGCACAAGCAAGTTAGAGGCTGTGGAGAACAGCTTCCACGGGCTCTTCCTTGTGCTAATTAACCTTGCAATTGACGGGGCGGTCAACTCGACGCAGGACCAGGTATTTGCCGAGGATCCAGAGATCAGTGGACAGCATATGATGTGCATGATGAATGCGTGCAGCACAATACTGATGGGCGTCTGGCTTCTGAATCCGTTCAACCCGGAGCTTTCGTCAGCACTAGCGTTTTTGCACACGCATCCACGAGCAATGGTTGATATAGGGATGTTTGCGTTCTGTGGCGCCATGGGCCAGTGCTTTGTTTTCTATACACTCGCAAAGTTTGGCTCGCTAACTCTTACCACAGTCACAGTGACGCGCAAGTTCCTCACCATACTGATCTCGGTGTTCTACAACGGCCACAAGCTGAACGGACACCAGTGGTCATCGACGGGGCTTGTATTTGCTGGTATCACGCTTGACATGTACAAGAAGCAGATGTCAAAGAAAGCAGTCCATACAGAAAAGTCGGTCATTGAGACGCCTTTGGCAGCCGATGATAATACTGTTGGCGAGACAGCTGCGCCGCGGTTGTCTATTGCTGACAGGACAGAAAAGCATTCTGTCCAGCAAAAGTGCCATCCATCACATGGCAGTGCTTCATCTAAGGAGTCGTCTTCAAGGGCAAGCCGGACCGATAGCTCGATGGGTGTCGAAAATGACGTGAGGAGACGTCGTCTGGTTGACGTGGTAGCAAGCTAGAATAACAATAACGCCCATTCTACCAAGTCCTTTTTTTTGTAAACACAAACTAGAGTTTACTCTTCTCTTCAAACCTTGTATCTATCTAATAATAGTCTTGCGTTTCAGGCTGGAAAAGAATAGAACATAGTATTAGAATTGAATTACAAACTGGGACATTTAGTGAAGCGTCAAACGGCAAATACAGCCTTGGCAGGAAAAAGACCCCCTCTTGCTCAATGTTGGATAAAGCAGGTGTGATGACAATGCTAAAGCCCGCCATATCCAAGTGCTGATACAATCAAACTTCTATATCGTTATAGAATTGTGGAAGCTCGTTAAGTATGGATTAATAGGATAATGCCATTATAGCGGAGCGCAGAAGGCAGACGCGATTATCATTGATATATAGGGAAAGGAGCAGAAAAATAGAAACAAAATAATATTAGTACACATACAAAAATAATCAATAGCACATTTTAACATAACATAATAAACAACAAACAACCACTTACCGGGAAAAGCTTGACGACGCCCGTATCCCATAGAGGGGGGTGTATTCCGTCGCGGAGTCGTTAAAACCACGGCATAATGAC